>BGPT01001154.1:166696-190101 GCA_003297045.1 Symbiodinium sp. clade C Y103 | reverse complement strand
TGTTTTTTTGGTTTGGATTAATCAGGATTAATCATGATTAATCTTAGTGGCAATGAGACAGACCAGAGATGACCAGAGCATTGGGGCGCCAGACACATGTTTTTTGTGAATAGTGCTAAAGTTTAGCTCGGAAGCTAGAGTTTAGCTCGGAAGGCCTGTTGCGAGTGTGGATTTCATCATAGTGGTCTTCCCCAAAAGGTCGAAATCCACCNAGAGTTTAGCTCGGAAGGCCTGTTGCGAGTGTGGATTTCATCATAGTGGTCTTCCCCAAAAGGTCGAAATCCACCGCTCACAACAGTCCTTTCCGATAAAAATAGCCATTTGGGTGTACCCTATTTTCAGACAGTTCCATATAATTAATCATATCATATAGTTCACATCAGCTCACAATGAACATCTTCGTTCGAGAATGCACAAACAGATTGAGTTGATGCTGGCAGAGGTGGAGCAACAAAATCTCATTTAGGCATCAAAGCGACAATGAGGACAAACAATGGATGTCAGCTATTTAGAAAGTAACAAAAATTACCTCCTGAAACGACGCTTAAAAATGGAGTCATCAGTGTGTCTGTGTGTGTGTGTTTCCTTTTAAAAAACACTCGAATTCCCTGTTTCAATTTCCTATTGATGGTGAAATCCCATTGGCTAATCCGATTGGAATCGATTGTTCACCAGTACTCCCACAATAACCAATTTGTTATTTGTTATTCAAACATAATCCATCAACAAACAATCCACATTTCAATGGTTAAATGCTGCGAAGCCTGTTATAAACCCCATGGATCCCCATGACAATGCTCAAATTATCCCATTCGAATCACAGCCGAGTCGTCGGCCTCGTTCTCTTCGGGCGGCAGCAGCTTCTGCAATCTTTGCACGCCTAGAGTCGGTGGAAAAGGATGGAATGTCTGGCTGGTGGACATCCCTAGTAATGGTGGTAAGTACTGTATCCATTAATAGTGACTGAATGTGACTGATACGATATGAATGGGATTAGTAATGGGACTCTAAGCACCATTGATGGGACTAATATGGATATAACTTAATGGAATGCTACTATTATAATGGGATACCAGTGTGATTAACAATGGGATTACTGTGGATATATATATATATACATATATACCCTATGGTAATTCAGTATAACTATGGAAAATCAACCACGGCTAGTTGGAAAATCCTCACTTTATACTTGTAGAACTCCCAGCTATCAATCTCCATTTAGTTCGTGGGACTTCCAGCTTGCCATGTTTGAGGCCACCGGATGTATCTGGGGTATGGTCATCCAGCCTGATGATCTGATGACCAATACAATTCCTTACTGGTAGCATAACTATCCCCCCCACATCCGTATATGATCCAACGTGTGACCCTTGGTACGTATGAGGAATAGGATGATATGATGATTCACCAGCGGATTTGGGCGCAATGCCACGGCTATACCCCAATTTTGGACAAACCAAAACGCACTACCTGACCAGTGCATCTTGTGGGTCAGGAAACATGGAATGTGGAAAATCCTGCGTTGCCAGCATGTCCACACACCTCTCCAACTCTTCTAGGTCTTTCTTGTCCTTTTTGGCTTGCCTCGATGTTTTTGGTGTTCAAAGATTCAAAGGTCACTCTGCTGGTTGTAGTTGAGCAAGGTCAGAAAGTATTCTACATCAAAAACCTGTCCACGACTCAAGTGTAAGAAAGACACTTCTCTTCTTTCTTTTTCTTTGCTTCTTCTTTCTCTTTGGCCTTCTTCTTTGCTTTCCTGTCACAAAACATCAAGAATGGTGCTGAGGGAGGAAACGTGCTCTGAATGTGGTGTCTACAGTGTGAAACGATGTATATATATATATATATGTGTGTAGATAATTATATATATATATAAGATGTATGCATTTTTTTGGTCAGTTAGGTAGTTATTTATAAATATATATATATATATGTTTATGTATTCACTATTATATATTATGATCATCTATAATCTATATATGATCTGTATATCACATCTCTATCTCTATACTTATACCTATAATTTACTTGGACCATGGTATGCTCGGTCTGCCATGCGTCCTTCTTTCCAGCTGTTGCTCTTTCTCCTTAGCATCAGCATGACTCGCAAAGGATTGATGCATGTTACCCTCTGCCAATCAAACATGGCAAAGGAACATCCCCCATTTGCATCTCCATTTACAACGTTTTCAAGTGTCATGGTGGAGGGTACTTCAATGGCAAGGGAAGCAATCCTTCCACGATGCTTTCCGAGCTGCAAGAGCTTTCTGTTTCGCCTCAATCTTGGCAGCTTCTCGCATGGAGTACCACTCCTGCGAGCTCAGCGAACCGGCACCAGCGGTGCGCAACTACTGGGATGACGTGTTGTAGTCCATAGCAGCCCCACATAGCCCCACCTTCTCCCTCTTGTTGCGAGCTTCCAGATCTTTCACTCTCCAGGCTTCAAATTCTTGCATAAACTTTCCTCAGTTGGACTCTCGGTTTTATTTGAGGTGCGTTCTTCACTTCTGGTGTGAGATTGATCTATATCATGAAGTGCGTCTGTGAATGAGTCCAAATGAGTCATGTCACTCTGCATCCATTCAAAACATGAACGTCAAAACAATGATGTTCTATTTGCAGCCATTTGCCATGTGCATTCATTTTTGGATATTTCAGAGCGATCACATGATGGGGGATGGGGGAAACGAGTTTACTTCCCAAGTTTGAGACATACTCATGATTACTCAAAAGTATCCGTTTCGTGCGTCCATGTGTCGGTATTCTTCACGTTCCTTTTTCAGCCTCTCTTCCTCCTCCTTTCTTCTTTGGAGCTTCCTGGTTCGCTCACGGGGTTTCTGTGAAACACACACCTTCTGCTAATCATTGTGATATCCTGTGATTGGCACTGTCTCGGATGGAACTGTGTCCTAAATGGATGACATAAATAACCAGAAGAATGCAAAAGATCTGACTCCAATTATTCAAACCATGTTCAAAGAAAAACTGAAAACCGCATGACAATATCTATGACGTGGAACCATTTTGCCTATCAATCCCTGTTGTGCCAGTTATGACAACAATATTGTTGGCATGTATGTACACACACATATCCCATATCTCTCCATATCCCATTATAATATGGTTATATGGTCATCAATTGGTCGGTTGTGTACCCAAGATGTTCGTTAAAGCGCGTCGATCATCGTGGTACCATGTATATTATCATACCATGACATACACCATTACAGAACATACCGTCAAACACATCCAAGTATGTCACAGTATGTCTCCTTAAATATATCCATGAACTGGTTGGAGTCTGCAGGGATCTGTCTGAAAATAGGGTATCCCCAATTCTTCTAGTTCATCATAACCTTCCCGGCCAAACAAATCACCATCAATTGGTTTTAACCGTTGACCCAAAATCCTCAAACAAACCCAAATGTCAGGTTGTTGTATTTCCATGATATTCCCATTCTTCTCGCATTGCCCCCCTCGAGTTTATCGACGTACAGTAGATATGGAAAAACCCAGCATTTGTAGATGAATTCCCCTCAAAAACCATTGGTTGTCCAAATCTATGCTAATTGATCTCAGGGTATATCCCTATTTTCCATGGTTGCCATGAAATCTTGTATAAATAGTCCTATGTTTCACGGCAAAATCCTCATGTCTGGTGATTTTTCTCCATGCATCCCGCAAAGGATCATACCAAGTTGGTTATATAACTAGACATCATATTACATTATTACTATGTATTATACATTGGAAATCATATGAAAATTAAATTATCATGATTACTATATTGTTATATAATATTCATCATATATCATTTCATGAGATCCCCATCACTTTCCCAGCGAAACTCCCCTCGTCACGCCTGGCACGTTCACGCCTCCAGCTACTGGAGCTTTGACTCGTTGAGCGACTGCTCGAGCAGCTTCTCGAGCGGCGCAGCGAGCGGGAGCGCGAGCGGCTGCTTCGCGGGGAGCGGCGGCTCATGCTGCGCACCGGCCACGGCGGGCGGAGAAGTCGGGGGGGATGGAACTCTTGGGAAGTTCATGAGGAAAATCATGGGAAAATCATGATCTTTCCAGAAACTCTGCAAATTGGTTGCAGGTTTCTTGATTAATGGTTTCTACAGTTTTCTGAATAATGGGTGTGCTGAAAGGTTGTGCGACGCTGGATGCCTCATTCTTCATTATCTTCTGTTGAGTTCGCCCAAGAGATTTGAAAGCCTTTCTGAGAGGCACTTTTCACCTTTGGACAAGAAACAAAAAAGATCGAAAACGCCTAAACCAGAGATTTTGTGCCACATTCATCAACCTGCCACCAGCATCCACCAACTGCTATGTTCTTCTGAAGCGTCCCCCCCAGCTACTTCCCCCCGACCAGTTCCGCCGTTCCGGACACCCTCGCCTTAAGCTGCCCCATACGGAGCAGGGGAATTGCCCCAGGGGCACCAGTGTATTCTTGGCTACAAGAATGCTGCTGTGATTTGCTGTGCAAGTGATGGGGGTCAGGGTCTGTATTATCTGTATTGATATCAGAACCTCATTCTCAAAAGGTCGTTGAATATACAATCTCATACTGCTAGAAGTCGTCTTTTTGACATCAAATCTAGAGTGTGTTGATTCTGAAAGCTATGGCTCAGCATGATTAACATTACAATACATCGTGAAAGATCTCAAGATCATTGGATCTGTCGTTACCGCTTGCTCTGCATCTAAGTCTGCTAGAGCTGTGAGCCGGAATTTGTTCGGCATGGCGTGCAAATCGAGCAGAGGCTTCGAGACCACATCACAATCGGATTGAGAGGCAAGTTCTTAGATGGAAAAAACTTGCGAAGTTGGATTTCAGAGATGAAAAATCATGAAAAACCGAGATAAACCATGAAACATCTACATGAAATCGGCAGATTAAACATGTCAAAAAAATGCCGAGGATACTTCTGGCATTGAAACCGCTTGCGCTGAGGAGGCTGCTTGGCCAGGGCAATCGATGAACAAGTAGGGGACAGCAAACTCGGAAGTTGCTTGCCTGGCTGGAACTCCTCGCAAGAGGACTCCCGTCCAGATGGTTTTCAGAGGCCAAATGATCCAGATCTAATCCAGATACAACCAGAACATATGGCAACCATGATTTACAAATCGCAGTTAAATCTGGATTAGGATCCCTGTGGATCCGGGGAAAAAATGTGGCAGCCAAACTTGGAGGCTCGACCGAATCTTGGTGATGAGCCAGTCAAGATTTACCTGACAAATTCATCTCACACTTCAAGCCAAACACTCTGTGGAAATTCTCGAAAAGGCAAAACAACATGTAAGGTCCTCTGCAAAGGGTGGATATGATGCACTGCATATGTCCTAATCTGTTTTATATGTTTGATTGATCTCATTGATCAGTTTGAAACGCGAATGTGTTTGAAACTGAATCGCATCTTTTGGCAAATCTCTCTGAACCTTCCTCTCAGCTTCCTCTCGTCGGTCTTCTGAAATCTCATTACAAACCCTGCAACCGATCGATGCATAGTAAATGGTCAACCCGGTCAACCCGGTCAACCCGGTCAACCCGCCCACCTCAATATACTCCATGGCATAGAGAAGCGCTCCATTCGGGCCCAACTCCAATTCATTCATGACATCCTGAGTCACGCTCCCATGTGAAAAACTCACTTGGGGTTGCCTTGGAAAAAGGATAATTCTATGTAATTCTGAGATTTAAATCTGACTAAAATCGACATTTTCCCGAACTGTCACCATAAAAACAGGCCATGAACTGGAGCGCATTCCCATGCCATTGGACATGGATAGCTTGCAAGCGCGTCGCCTCAACATTCACGAGCTCTCTTACATCGATGTCGCAATCATACCTGCCACATAGCACCCTCTCCGGAGACTTTTGATTGTAAAATGGACAGCATCTGAAACTAATTCAGAAGCATCTATCAAATGCCTCACACTTGAACGCGGCATGAGTGTCAATCCCAGTTGTGTATTCACCTCTAGCTATCTATGGTACTTGGGTTTGGTACAAAAACTGAGTAGCAAAAAGGCTCACCGTTTTCTCGGGGGAGGACCGCCCCAACTAATCAAGATCTATCCATGCCGGTGCTGCGGCAACTCGTCGTTTGCCGGGTCCAAGTTGATCAGAGTCCGCGGGCGCTTCAGCCTTAGGCAGCGGAATGGTGTTTTTGATGGAAAATTTACCGGAAACCATCTGGGTGTAAATGGGGTGGTATACCCCCAAAATCACCATTTGTGTAGTGAAAATGATGACTAACCAGCGGATTGAAGGGTACCCCGTGGAAACCCGCTACCCTAATTTTTGACGGACCCGTATTTCTATTTTTCTGGTAAATATCAGAGTTTCCTGATAGTTTGTCAGTTTCGTCTGTCCAATTCTGGCAACGGGTATGGATGGGGTGGTACGGTCATTTTGATTTTTTTTATAGGGAAAATGATGATTAACCGATTAACCATCAAATTGACCCATACCCCATGATTGCCAGTGCTACATCCCATGCACCTACCCAAAATCCGCCACGACACGCCCCCAGAAGCTGCTGCATTCCAGTGCAGTATGTTGTCCTGGCGCTGGTTCTGAAGCTTTGGTGATGGTATGGGTCAACCCTGGTAGCCTATACCAAAAATCAACAGGTCGTTTTGACCCGGTTGCCACGCCAACGAGCCAGCCAGACTTCCCCGCTCCCGGTGGACCGAGAACAAATTGACCAAAGATCACCTGGCAGGGGGAATACCCCAGGTTATGGCGAATTCAATGGAGAAAGTGATGATCAATCATCAAAATGTGGATTCATGTGGTAAACCCCATATATAATCATTTGCAATAACACAATGTAATCAATGTAACAAACAATCCTGAATAACTAATATCCCTAATATCACCAGAAATGCTTGGGACTAGAACCTTCCAAAATCGGAGCTTGATGGCATTGGGTGAATCCCACATTCCAAGGTCCGGAACTCTGCCAACGTCCCCCCGCAGAAATGGCCGGCCGCACCATCTCTGGGTTTTGCCGACAGCGTCAGGCGAAACCATCAAGTGTGGATTCTGGTTCCATCAGTGGTTCCATGTCTGACCCATCTAAAATGTTTCATAAAATGTGAAGTCACGGCATAAACCGAAGTACTATGAAGTACTCACATTCAAAACTTTCACATGATGAGGACACACTCTTGAGAGGACACCTCAACAAAACCTCTAATGATTAGACGCCAATGCCCTCTGTGTTCGAACCTTTTACTGACACGAGTCTTCTGTAAGATCTTTTTGCAACATGTAGGCCGTGAACATGATTCATTCTGCTGGTAACTTGGAGTATTTCTAACCCTGAGATGCTTATAAGCGGACCGAAGATGTGGGCTCTTTTTCTGTTTATGTTTTCTTTCACACGCGTTGCCTTTCATATTGATCCTGCTGGCTTTCAAAGCTTCCGAGGGAGTTCCAATTGTCTCCAGCAACACAAGACTGAAACCCGAGACAGTACAGAATTGTTTGCTACCTACCAAGGGCAAGTACCAAACGGCTTCACAGCCTAGAATTTTGGGTCTGTCTCAAAATGGAGGATATTCAATTCATGGCCATGTTGATGGAGAAAATCTGGATTTTGGGGTTCCAAATTTTGAGACAAGCCCATCAGTCTGCGTTGTCTTTTTTCCTGCCATACTTCGTTGATTGCAGCTCAACCTAAGTCCAGGACTTGCCATAAACTGGTTGGCGTTTTCAATCTCCTGAAGAATGTGAAAGTCAGATATGGAGGTTGCGATATACATGTGTATATATATATATATATTGGACAACATCATAAGGTATAAGTAAAAACTATGAAAAAAACAATTCAAGAACCACCGATCAAAATAGAAAACGGAAGTGGCAGAAGCGGCGGGGAGAGTTTCTAAGCCCTCTGCCGAAGCCCTATAGGAAGGTTTTCTTTGGCGCCGCCATTCTGGCCAGCACCTGAGGAAGTCGCTGGCAGACTGAAATCAAAGCTATCAAACTCCCAAGTCGAGAATTAAAACATGACTTGTCCATCATGGATTGTTCAAATGTCATTTTTGATCGAATCTAAGTTATTATCAATTTAGAACATTTTACAACCTTTCTTAACCTTCAATCATCTTTGAGAAAGAAGACATGTTACTCTCCCCTGAAGGCATGTATACGGCTGGTATTCAAACATGGCAATGCACAATTCTCCATTTTTTTTCATATGTCCTCCCATTACCAATTTAGCTTTTGGATTTCCCGGCTCGCCATGTTGGATTGTGCCAAAGGGCAATCCCTTCCCTTTTTATGATATGGAACACCCCCCAGGAAACCATGGTTTAGTAGTGGATTTAGAATGCTTTACATATGGGACCATTTAGGACTTAGGAGGTGTTTAGTATGATCGGTGGATGGGATTATCTTCGAGTTGTAAATGTACCTCGTTATATTATATCCCGTATATATGATATGTATATTTCCATTTAATCCCATGAAACTATCACCAACACTAGGGATTTTGTTATTCAATATCCATTGTTATCATATATAAAAATCCCACTACGGTTGACTATTACAGATCATATTAAATAGTATAGTTAATTACTACGTTGGGGGTTCCCAACATGGGGGTAACCCCAAATCATCTCAAATTTGATCAGTTTAGTATTGAAACCTATGATGCCTATGGTCACTTGGGGATCTTCCATTTTTCATCCATTTTAGGAAACCTCCATAGACCCCATGAATATCCATTCATAGCTGTTGCTTCCAAGGCGCATCGGAGGTCGGGAGTGCGACTGTGTAGCTCGCATTCGCCCCGGGCGCGTCTTGGCCTTGAAGAAGACCCGGTGAATTTCGACCCAGAAGGTTTACCAGCTCAAAATCAAACGAGGTGGGCAGGTAATTTATGAAAATTTCATGGGAATTAATGGTAGTTGATGGCAACTTTGTGATCATTTAAGATGATTGATGGTGATTGATGGTGATGTATCGTAATTTATGCTAGTTTACCGTAATCTTAGTTGAAGGTAGTTTATGATGATATATGGTAATTCATGGTAATTGGATGATTCAGCTAGCTTATTTCTCTAAGATACTTTGGGCAAGAGGATGTAATAGCGCCATTGATGGAAAGTTATTCTATTGCAACGTATTAGGTGATTCAATGCACAGATCATATAGACATTTCTGCCACTGCAAACTTGGGTGGCATAACCACACTACCACACATAATGGACATTGCTTTCTAGGACTCCACTGGACACTGTGTGGCCTGTACAAACATGATACAAATCCAACATTTCAAGGGCAGGTGGGTGTGTCTGAAACTTTAGGGAAAACCACCAAATTTGAGTATTGTTGCCTTTCCTTTGGCCACTAAAATAGTAATTTTTAAGACCCATCTGTTTGTGTGTGTGCTGGGCTTCCCGGCTCTGCTCTGACCCCTCCGTGGAACCGAAGAACTCGTTTTGTCCGTGTCTGAGGCAGAGACATTGATGCTGTCAGACTTTTGAACGAAAAAAGAATGCGAAAAAAAGAAACAAAGAACTTGCTGGTGGTTGAGCACTCATTTATTTCAATCTGAGTTACAGTATAAATGAGTCAAGTGTGGATCATCCTCCCCAATGGGAAAAAAATCACCGGTCCAAGATGATGTCAGCAACGATGCCATCAGCCCCAACCTTCTGGTGACCATCGCTCTGCCGCCAAGGGGGCCAACGACTTTGGCATGCTCTGCTGCCCAACCTCAACAAGGAGCGGCTGAAGCAGCTGGGACAAGCAGCTGGGCTTACTAATGCCTACCTCAGGAGGAAGCCTCAGAACTTCTGCGCTGCTTGGACTCTTATGATCTCCGAATTTATGTAGTACCATTCTTTCTGAACTTGCAGTGAACACCATCTTGAGACACACCCAAATGATCACATTTGTTGGTTGTATCCCAAAACAATTCCCCCCAATACATCCCCTTTCTCACCCAGCGCTTAGTTGAAGTGTCACTGGGGGCACTCGGCACATGGAGCTGTCCGGCGAATATATCAACGTCCCAGCCTTGCTTCGCCAAAAGGGCCAAATTGGGAATGCGTCAAAAATGGGGCGCCAATTCTTTCAATGTGTTTTTCTTGATTGGTCATTTTTAAAAAATGAGTCTATATTTCTTTAGCAAAATGACATTCAATGAATCAAGAGTCAAGATTGTTCGTGTTGGGGGCTTAACCCCTAAACCCATCCGTTTTGGTCAATAACTTTGACCAATATCGAAGCCAAGATCCCTCGACCCCCCTCAGCCACTCAGCCACGCTGGGGATCGCGACCAGCTTTCCGGCTCCGGCGCACCTTTCAATGAATGGATTTGTTGAAGGGAAAATCTCAACGGGAAACCATGGTCTTTCGATGTTTTTTTTTATTGCGTTTACTACTAATCATAGGGGGCTTCCTGAAGTTCCTGTAAACCTTCCCATCATCCAATTCTGGGATTGAAATAAATAATAATAAGCTATGAAACAAAAAACTGAGTCGTTTGGGATCATTTTGAAACCACCAGAGATGGTTTGATGATTGTTCCTGATCTTTAAAAGTCGGGATCCTGAATGATTCGAAGATGCTCAGGTTGTGTCCCAAAATTGGGGGGTATTATATAATGAATTAAATTATATACCCCATTTGATGACCGCGTCAATTATTACGATCATCATGATCTTTACTGTTATCAATATCACTATCATTATTCACCAAGCCATCATCATTTTTGGAAACAAATCCACCAGACAGTTGCACTTGCGACAGCCTTGCCTTCCTGGGCAATTGATGACCAAGGAGTCCCCAAAGGTCTGCGGCGAAAGTGTGATCGTCGCATGGAACCATCCATTTTGATGGGATTTGGTGGTTCAATACTTCTAATGATTCTAATGGGTTTGTCCGGAAAATTGGTACAGTATGGTACAGTACCTCAAAATCCAATGCTTAACTATCATTTTCCCTATTAAATGACCATTTTATGGGTATACACTATTTCCAGACAAACCTAATACCCATATCTCTCTAACTTGTGTCATTTTTAGCATCAAACCATCCATGGTTTTCGATATTCTTGGGGGGCTCAATAAGAATGATTTCGACCCCAAGCCCTTCTAAGGTGACGCTCTGCAACCAGCAATGATGAGCCATCGCCCGAATTGGTACACAACCGAGAGGTCGTCTCTGAAACCTCCAAAGGGAGCTTGTCAAAGGTCTCCATGCAGTCCTCACCAGGATAGGACAAGGACACGTGGAACAACTTGTTGGGGATATGTGTATACATACAATCATAGATATAATATTGTGTGTATATAATATATAATTACAGTATGTTATACATATATATATATATGATACAATCATATACAATAATTACATATAAATGTGTATGTATATACATATATTTATCGATGTGAAGGATATATCAGCTGGCTGGTGGGGTTGTATCAGTCATGTATATTACATAAATATAAATAGATATGTGATAATATATGTCTAATCATGTATACTGTGTATCAGGTTTCAAATGTGTGAATCAAGAATTATTCGCTGGTCTGAAAGTTCGTAGTCGGTTGGGATTGCTATCCCATTAAACAGATGTGAAATCGCAAGCCAAACGAAAACATACCAAAAATGGGTGTTCCTGCTCTAGCCATCTCTGTTCCTGAGAACTCTTGGACTCATATAGCAAGGTCTCACCTTTTATCAACCGCTTTGGAAGGTGAAACTGCTTCCAAAAATAAGGAACGTCACCAGGGAGGGTTGCAAAATGAACTCGTCGAGACTGAAGGCGACAGGTCAGATCACAGAGAAAGTGGCTGTTTCATGTTGCTCGAATCATACTGAGTTCATTCATTCCGTGCTTTCAATCTTCACTGACAGTTTCCCAGGCAATCCTCTGCATTTACAGCTTCTCAAACAGTGGATCTCACTTCAAGCTGACGCCACTGCTTCGCAGTGCGGCCAAGATCGAGCCAAAGACAGCTCCAAGCGCCCAGCTGTATGCTGTCCACATCAATTCAAAAGATCCACATGCCAGTCAGACAGATTCTTGTCTCGGCATACACGTCTTAATTTTGCTGGGAGGGGCCTTCCATATTCCTGGAAATCCCGATGCTGGCTGGCGATTTCAATCAATCAATTTCCGATCATCGTTCCATGCAATGGATAGGAAATAGTGTATGTGTTGAATCACCAACCAGCATCATGCCTCAGCAACTCAACAGATTCAACAATTCATGAAAGAAAGAAATGGGGTTGTCTGAAAATAGGCCACACCCCATTGAATTCCACTGGTTAGTCATCCTTTGTCCTACTAAAGTTGTTTTTTGGGTGATGTAATTTTCAGACAAACAGAAATTGATCGTACATGGCCGGCCTCACCTTTAGTGATCCACCAGCACTGCACCGCATCCTCAATCCCCCCACCAATCACGGGCTCTGGCTGCCATGCTTCCCACAGCCCCTGCCACTGCCTCCATCTTTTCCTTGTCAATTCCAACGTAATCACCTTGGATTTGCCAACAAAATGCCAACCACCCCACAAAAATCAGCATGTTCCCCAGTAAATCACGAATCCATAGTAATCCCAGTAGATGCCCCATTTCGGGTGGAATGTCTTCGACTTGGAAAATTCGTACTCAGCTCCACGTCACAGGCTTTATCTGCAAGCTTTTGCCCCAACTCGCTGTTGTAGGCATCCAATACTGCATTGCTCACAGCCTGTACGTGTTCTGAGTCTGCAAACCTGGTGGCTTGAGAAACCAACCGGAAAAATATGATTGGTCAATGTGGGATCATCGATGATCATCGTCATCTCAGATTCTATGGATTTTTTAATGGTTGGAAAACTAGGAAAAAAAAAACCACCTCTGCCAGTTTCAGGGACAGCAGCTACAGCCCCGTGTTCTATTCTTCATACCCTCCCAGTTTTGGTATCTTTTGACGCTAAATTTCATCCATAGAAACTCTTTGATTTGGTCGATCGTCTCAATCGCCTGGCCCGCAGCCGAATCGTCTTCAAAGACGTAGTCCAAAAACTCGCTGATGGTCAGCCTTCCATTGTCATCTCGATCCAGCTTTTCGAACAATTCACCTCACAGACTGTCTGAGGTCAACGATGTGTTTTTGGCAATTTTTCCAGTGGATGTTCTCCACCAGAAATGGGGAATCTATAGGGAATATATATATATATATGAATATATGCTTGTTTTCGGGGGACAAAGGGCGCAAATATGCGCAAATCCAAGTCACTGCACTCCTCCTCTGACATGGAGCCTCCAGACACAGCCCCAAGGATATTCGAGAGCTCACTTTCAGTCAACTTTCCATCACCATTTTTATCAAATTTCCGGAAAAGCTCCAGGACATGTCCCTTGATCTCGGGATCCATGGGTCGATACGACGAAAAAGTATCTGCGAGGCGGTCAGGGGCCAGGGTCCGCTGTCTTGAGCCATTGAAACACGCAATTTTCGCTGGACTGAATCAGGGGGTTGTGAAATTGGCGCTCAAAATAGGACTGCCATTGTGGAGCCGCAAAAAATTAGGATCATCTTGGAGGATTGATCATTTTCATCCATACCCAAATGTGTCGAACTTTGTTACTCGATTCTTGGACCTGTTGGAGTTAGAGTTCTCACCAGTAACCCGTCACCATGTGATGTTCAAAACCTCTGTCATTCCATATTTATATCATCCTGGTTGGTTCATAGGGCTTCCGGTCATGGATGGTGATAATCCCCATATATTGGACCGAATTGGACCCAATAATTGGGTGGTATGATAATCCCTGAACTAATCATCAAACAGCAAGGGTTTAGCAGCCACTGCTCATGTTAGCAAGAATTGAATCTCCTGCACGACGTGTTCTGGCGGTAGCGAAGGGCCTCAATGCCAACTCGAGAAATGTGCATCGCATGAACTGAAGCAACATCTGGAAGTGTCTCAGGGTACCCCCCCATGTCCCCCAAATAATTTCATTGATTGTTTGATTTGTATGGGTATGGGTCAAAATTGGGTACCCAAAAAATTAGATGGTTTATACTAAACCTATACTAAAATCTGTGGTCCCATAGGGCTTAAAGTTTGATGTTCCCTGCGATGCCATGTCACGTACTTAAGCCCCGCACTGAGATCCAACGTATCCGTCGGATAGCCGTGCCATGCCTCACCCTTCAGGCCAGTAGCGGACACGGAGACCGCCACATTGGATTCCTTGCTTTCACCATGGTTTCATTTGGATCAAAAAACTATACATGATCAGATCCTGTAAATTTGGGATCATCCCAAGGTATGGATGGAGAATATCGAAAATAAAAAGAAAATCATATAGACCATGATGTAGACCATGATGTAGACCATGATGCAGAACATGGTTGAAACCACAGAATTGCAATGTGTTGAAGAAATCCTTCGGTCAACCTTGGCATCCGACACCACCACTGTAGGACTCCAGCCCAGCCTGGCCAAAAAGCCAAGGAGAATCCCATGCAAGCAATCTCCACATGTTTCTTGTGTGTCTGCAAATTTAGGGAAAGTCCCTTCAAATTTGATGGTTCATTATCAGTATTCCTCATGAAAATTGTCATAACTTGGGGATAATACTTGGGGAATACCATCCATTTTTAGACAAAACCACAGATCTCCTGTGTCTCAAGTTGCCATCGGAATCGCTTGCCGACGAGTTGCTGGCTGTCCAAGAATCCGTTGCGCTTGAATTGGTGCTGCCTTGCATGGACAGCATCGCAGTTTTCCACAAGTTGGGAGCATCCCTTCTTCGGAGAGCATGATTCATACTGAATTAAACTCTGGGAAAACAATGGAAAACCCCCAAGCAAACATGGTATAAAACCTCATATTCCCCGTTATAAGTCATAAATTTCATCGCTCCCATTTTTTGCGACAAACCCACGCGGCATGTAATGTATGGTTGTTTCTCAAAATTACCCTCTATCAGCATGTGGGGAAACAATGGTTGAAGACAATTTGTGTGATTTGGGTTACCACCATTTTTGGAACATATGGGTGTGTCTACGAATGGACCCCCCCACCCGAATTTATGGCAATCGTAATTGGAAATGTTATGACTATGTAACCATTGGACTTGGGGTTTTCAGCTAAACCATCAGACAAAGCCATTTCTATGTATGTATGTATATATATATATATGCAGCAAACAAAGGTAATCATCATCCCATTCCTATGCTTGGATTTAACAACTAGTTGAAACAACCAAGAAGATTCAGTAGTTGCTATGCCCGTATTAGTTCTACCATGTTCTACCCCATTTCTTGCGGAAAAATTCCCCATCTTGGGGGTTAAACCCCCAATAAACCCTCCTATGAAAGGGATAATCTCGGAATCTCGGCACCAAGTTCGCAGCACCTTCGTGAGCATCATTTCTCCACCATACACTGGCAACACGCGATCCACGATGGCTCCCAAACCTGCAGGAACCACCGGAACGTGGCTGACTGTCCATAGGATACACTGACAGTACATCCAAAATCCAATGGTTGTCGATCATCTTCCTAAAATGAGAATTATCTCATTAGTCGCCCCATTTCTTCTGGACACACTTGGCACACTTGTCATTTCTAGATGCGAAAAAGGCCAGATCTCCCAAGCACCGGGCAAATAGGAGAGCCCAAGGGATGAACACCTGTTCCAACTGCCACAGCTGCTGGTTCTCGCTCACAATGAGCAGGGCAGACCTCAGCGATTCTGTTCCAAAAAAACCTGACCCGAGCTCCCCCTTTCCAGTCAGTTCAGCTGTTCAAATTTTCCAGTCAGGTCTACACTTTCTGCCAGTGCCAGACCCTGCCATCGAACGCGGTTTCTGGGTTCCCCCTGCCACCCTTGCCATATTGCCCTGCCATCGGATGTCGTGTCCAGTTGCTTGGCAAGACAAGACCCTCAGCAGGTGACGCAAAAGTCACGCACGAAACCACGAATTCTTGAGGGGGTAAATAACTGTTGGTCATCCTTGGTATGACAACATTACAGATTATACATTATACATTATGCGTTACACATTACACACTACACTACACATTACACTTTACACTTTACACTTTACATTACATCATATGTCTATATTACATGTAAATATTGGTGGCCTGCCATGCTTTGCTGCGGGGCGTTTTTTTTTGCTGGGGTCCATGGAAAGGTTCAAGAAGGGATGATTTTTCCAATTTTTTGACAGCGGAGCCCAATCGAAATCATCCAGCTACAACTTCCATGATCTTATATGGCTTTGTCTGAAAATATTTGATACCCCCAATTCCAATGGATTCGAACATCATTTTCCCTATGAAAATGGCTATTTAAGGGCATCCCCTGCTGACAAACCCATCTGATCTTAGCTGATGGCTGGATAACTTCAGCTATAGCCTGGGTCGTTCAGGCCCTGGCTGAACAGCCTTGGGCTCGTGCAGGTCGTGGCTGATTGGAACCTCGCGATCACTTGAAAGGACTGATTTTGGTGGTAAGTCTGTATCCAACGAGGAACATGTTGGGGATATCAAAGGGATATATGTATATATATATATATATAGACCATTCTAATGATGTTTCTATAAATTTGCACCATTAAATTACCTTGAAATATCATAATGAGATGTATACTACCAAGACCGAAACGATGATCTCTAACCAGTGGGGGGTTCCTATCAGCCTTCATTGCCCACAGTGGAGGCTATGTTCAAGGTGGCCCCCACCAGATCAACCAGGCAAAGCCGAAGCCTGTGGGACACATTGGGACACCACCTTGTATCCCATTATATCCTACATATCCCCATGAAACTTGCCCCTTACAAACACAGATAGATAGATAGATAGATAGATAGATAGATAGATAGATAGATAGATAGATAGATAGATAGATAGATAGATAGATAGATAGATAGATAGGTGGGTAGGTAGGTAGATAGATAGATAGGTGGGTAGGTAGGTAGATAGATAGATATGTGTGTATCCGATTAAAAAACAAAACATATCACCACATTTTGCCCCAGTTTCCCCAATTTCGGTGACCGCTTTTTCACGGCCGTGCCTTCGGATCGACCTCAGACAGCAACCACTGGATGACTGGATTACGGGCTAGTCATAGGTCTCAGATCTGAGGGGAGCACTGTGAAAGCTGAAGGAAATGAAGTCCTGTCGCAAGCTCGACAGAAATGGTGTGTCATCCTGGGTCGAGCCCTGGTTTTCACAGCGAAAAACTGCAGCTACCTGTGATTTCCAGTGGTAGTAAATGAATGTTCCCTCAAAATCTTCCCAAAGCTATTGACCCAGCCCCATTTCAAGTGGAAAGAGTATCATAGAGTCACTTCTGGTAAATCCTGACCTGGCTGCCTTTTGGAGATCTGCCAGAATCGTGGTGTGTCCAACACATCACATGGTATATAGATGATACCTCATCCACGCCGCGCGAAATTTACATCCTTTTTCTACATGCCTGGAACTGAACTCCACAAAAATGCAGAACAAAAATAATCTGCCCCCACAAACAACTATACTGTAACTGCCAAATATGTATATATATATATATAACAAAATAGATTGTATATGCAATTACTCGAAATGCAAGAATATGAACTCATGCATCCTACAAGTCTATATCAACCCAAAACCGAAACGCATGTCGTGGTAGTCTCTGTTTCAACCATGAGGACAGCAAGCCTATCAGGCAGTGTACCGACTGAGAATTCATGAATATTGGCTGGGTATTTGGCGATTTTCGAGAAGATACAAGGAGCCAAAATGAAACATGCCAAACTTCGGAAATGAATCAGGGAAACTCGGGAAACCTTGTTCCTAGCTCCAACTGGTTCCCCATGACTGAACCCCATCGCCTCGGCCATCCTCTGTGCAGCACCTCCATGGCAATGGCAGCCAACAATGGGGTGGCATATGGTGCCATGCTCATGCAAGGCTGATTTTAAGCATGAAACCATCCGTTTTTTCTGGGCAGAGTCCCTTTCTGCCACATCACTTGGCCCTGAAGCGCTTCTCTTGGCATGTTTTAGGGTGCACTGGACTCAGTGACTCTGGTCCTGAAAAAACATATAACTGCATATTACGAGTATATATTACAGGTACATATGTTTATATGGATATAAATATATATACAATAACCAAGATCGCCGGCCCTGCCATTGAAACTTGTCACCCTCTGTATATATTTATATATGTGTAACCATGTTCATATGTGTATATATATGTATATATGAGATACTACATATATGTATATACACATATATATATGGGGGTTTCCTAAAATGGGGGTACCCAAAAATGGATGGTTTATAACGGAAAATCCATCTATAAATGGATGATTTAGGGGGTACCCCTATTTTAGGAAACCTCCATATGTACACATGTATACCTACTATACTGAACAGTAGGTCGACACAGGCATCCTTTAAAAAAACACAAGTCTGGTTGCGGCTGGAGACCTCGGAAAACTCGCAATCTCCTGAGCAGCGCGGAGACGAAACATGGACGGATTTCACCATCAGAAATGGGGATTTCACCATCAACAATAGGAAAATCCCATATAAATGAATGTTTCTAGGGAAAATCCTCACTTTAAGGCCGAATCTATACGTAATATCCTCTGGTAATTTAATGTAATTCAAGAGTTTGCCATGCGAAATTGCTCATTTAGTTCTACAGTTTAGCTGATTTGCCTATCGAAAATCGTGTTTTTCCCCAGCTATGCGAAATTGCAGCCAGCACTTATGCTATGCCCGCACATCTTTCCGGGGATGATTATATGGGAACCTCATTCTTGCTGACCCTTACAGTACTTTGTGGCCTTCCACTATGTTCGGATGATTTAACTTGATGTGGTTCACGTGGCTGCCATGATTGATGACCCTCTGAAAGCGTATATAGTGAAGAATCTGGTGGGTGTAGCGCACGTGCTGCGGGCTAAATTACTAGAGTGTCAAAATCAAAGTAGGGATTTTATGGCGATTATGTGGAGGTTTGATTGGGAAAAATGGGCTTGTCTGAAAATGACATGAACAATATGGGGATTTACCGAGGGAAATATGAGGATTATAACGAGGACATTTCATGGGATAGGGTATATATGGGTATATGATGGTATATGGGATACCCCTGGATTTTGCGGCACCCTATTTGTAGATCAACCCAAGGGGCTATGGCTCAAACTTGGGTACGATTCTGGTTTCACCCTGGAATCCCCTAATGTTTACACCAAAATACTTGGTAGTTGCGGATGCATAATCATGGATGTAAATGGATGTTAATCCCTCAAAATGATGCTCCAATAGGTGTGTAGAGTTTTTATCAATCCCCAGATTGCTTCAGATTGGTCCTTGCAATGCCGTGCTGATGCCACCCATCTTTGTTCGTGGCAAAGCTATAGCAGCAAGGTCCAAGACTTTTTTGGGGGTGTCTCAAAACCAATCAGAATTTGGAACCCAACATCCCGTGATTTATCATAGTGTTGGCTCTTACGCCTTGTCTTGTTTTTCACATATATCCCATGTTGAAACAAAACCATGTAAGTATGATAGGTGTGGCTATGTCAGGCTATGTTTAATTGATGCTGTGCGAAAAATAAAAATAAAATAAAAACGAGCTGTTGCTGTTTTGAGATTAAACTCGACTTACCTGTCATCGTATGCAAATGGTGCTAAAATGGCAAATGAACAGCACAGTTTCTGCTGCACAGCAATGCATACATACACTTCCAATCCTGCAAATTGCAGCCATACCATACTTTATCAAATTTTCCGCAAATGCACAAATCAGTGGACAGTCTCTGTTTTGGTTGCGCAATCCGGTGAGCAAATCAAGGCTGGTCTTTGCCAGTGCCCAAGCTTTGAACATTTACACGGAGTCTCCTTTTGGAGATGCTGCTAAGGTAGCAAAGACCGAAGTCTTCAGGTCATTATCAAGAACAGGTTTGACTAGCATCAAGAGTTCTCAAGATCTCCTGGCCACAAGTCATCACAAGTCATGACAGCTCCACCAAGGCATTCGGTTCTGGAGCAGGGACTGGGCCAACAAAAAACATGTGGATGTGGCTCAGTTCACCGTGGGGAGCCTCTCTGTTCAGCCCACAATAGTTGTTGGTTTTGGATGTTCATCCCCCCACATATGATATTTCAATATATTTCATAAATTTTGATCCATGCCCATGTCTCTCCAATCCTTCCCGAACCATTTTTTTCGTGAAGCCTGGCAGGGTCTCTGCCGGGACGACATCCATCTCCGGCTTTTCCGGCCCTGACGGCAGCATTTCCGCAGGCCAAGACTCTGCTGATGCCCAATCAGTCGTCCACAAACGCTATACGCCCGAAAAACAACCATGTTTTCATGGAGAGAATCATGATACAGTACGTTTGAAATGAGGCACCGTGTTTTGGACCCAAATGCGCCAGTCCCGAATTTGCCTATATCTTCCACTTCTGGCTTGTCGACCTGACTCACACAGCAAACTGAAAGATGCCCGTTCGATTTCAACGCATTCCTGCTGAAACAAGCTATGCCTGTGCCTGTCGTTCAGGGCCAGATTTTTTTGTTCATATATTTATCCCTATTTTATCATCATTTAACATGCATCTTTACCTACATGTACATATACAGTACATATACGGTGTAATTGTGTGATATTATCTGATATATATATATATATATACTAATATGCCATGTGTATCTAATGAATTCCGTTCACTGCTACTACTGTTATCATCACTACTATTATTCCTGTTAGAAATTACTACTAGATCAGTCCTGCTACTGCTGGTAGACTTTCTGCTGTTCTCATTACATATCATTACTATCAGCATTCCTACTGTTGTAGATTCTCCGCCGACCCCAGCTTGCAGCAGGGGGAGCTCGTCAGGGAAGACATTACAAGCAGCAAAGGGGAACAGAAGCAAGTGGCAAACGTGGAAACGGAAGCAGAAGAAGGCGAACATAAAGCTAGAAGACGCAAGCAGCAAGAGCAAGAACAAGAAGCAAGAGGCAAGAGAAGATAAGAAAGCAAGAGATGGAAGAAAAAGGGGAGAAACAGAAGCAAGCAGCAAACGTAGAAACGGAAGCATAAGCAGAAGAAGCAAGCAGCAAGAGCAAGAAGACGCAAGCAGCAAGAGCAAGAACAAGAAGCAAGAGGCAAGAGAAGATAAGAAAGCAAGAGATGGAAGAAAAAGGGGAGAAACAGAAGCAAGCAGCAAACGTAGAAACGGAAGCATAAGCAGAAGAAGCAAGCAGCAAGAGTAAGAAGAAGCAAGCAGCAAGAGCAAGAACAAGAAGCAAGAGGCAAGAGAAGATAAGAAAGCAAGAGATGGAAGAAAAAGGGGCGAAACAGAAGCAAGCAGCAAACCTAGAAACGGAAGCATAAGCAGAAGAAGCAAGCAGCAAGAGCAAGAAGAAGCAAGCAGCAAGAGCAAGAACAAGAAGCAAGAGGCAAGAGAAGATAAGAAAGCAAGAGATGGAAGAAAAAAGGGAAGAAGCAGAAGCAAGCAGCAAACGTAGAAACGGAAGCATAAGCAGAAGAAGCAAGCAGCAAGAGCAAGAACAAGAAGCAAGAGGCAAGAGAAGATAAGAAAGCAAGAGATGGAAGAAAGGGGAGAAACAGAAGCAAGCAGCAAATGTAGAAACAGAAGTAGAAGCAGAAGAAGGCGAGCACAAAGGCAGAAAAAGCAAGCAGCACTCCTCTGGGCCCATCCAACCTTGACCAAACCCAAACAACCTCAAGCTTGCCGTGATGCAGCCAATGCCAACAGAGACAAATGCCTTTGACCAACGCCTCTCAGGCTGTCATTGTAAAGGCCCGAAGCGACGTTGGTGGAAAAGTCAAGCAATCACATCTGCCTCCAATAGCTGCCATGGTCCATCCATTGGCTGGTCTGCCAGCTCACCTCCTTCCTGCACAAGTCGGTCGCAAACGTGTCTTGCCTTCAGTTTTGTGTCTGCACACTGAAAACAACACTGCAGTTTTCAAACGCTTCCAACCTCACGCCGATCGCACCGTGGCTGCGGTCGCTCAGCTACCTGCCAAACACTGCCGACGGGAAAACAATTCGCCATCTTTCAAATAAGGTCTTGACACCCCATTTTTGCCAGCCGAGGGCGTACCCAAACTCGAAAACCAAACCAGAGAGAAACGAAACATGCATAGACCCTGTCCATCTTTTTAATGGCACAGTGCTACCGTGATTGTTTATGAAAGCATGTCTGCACCATTATATCTCCAAATATATCTGCGTAAATGCGTGCCCCTAGAATGGCATCACCAAGATGGAACACAGATTGAGATGAGGTGCCCAAGAGCAATACCTCCCCCAGGTGCGTCATGTGACGCAGCCTCTTGGGCCCACTTGCTGCTGTCTTCACATTGCCCAACAGCCTGTTCTTTGCATGCAGGACTTGCACTGCCGTGCCATCAGCTACACCACGCTGCCCAACCCAACATGCAGTACGAATCTAAATTGAAGCCCATGTGCAGCAGCGCTAACTTCATCTTGCTGTGTCAGCATCGACACACGACCAATCTTCCCAATGACCTCCTTACAGGCGCCCCAACATTCCCTTTTTCCGACAGCTGTTGCCTTGCACTGTGATAGGCACCTCGCAGCGGAATCGTCATCGTAAATCGACGATTGGACCTCGGGCCGCACAGGACTCAGCTGCCTGGATATGCGATCGCGTAACAAAACAGAAAGTCGCATGCACCACACCACCTTCCGCAGACCCACACTTCAACAGCTGACAACCGAAGCACGAATGGTTCTTCAAACTAAACACGCAGGCGCGTGAGGCGGACCGCTGCTTCTGAAAGAAGTCCACTAAGAAAGTTGTATTCACATCGAGCTCCAAATCCGGTGCAGCAGCGGCAGCAGCAACAATCTCCCAGGAAGTGTTTTTGTTGCTCAATCAATCGCATTTTGTGCGAATCAGTTTCATAGCTTCCCTCAAAGTCATGAAGCCCATCAAAAATTTACTAACCCCCTGCCGGAATCTTTCTGCCAAGGCGCCGTTGCCGAGGGATTGGCCGATGACAGCCGTGCCCCAAGGCACCCCTTCTTCCAGCTTGGGAGAGCTGAAGTTCGCGGCACTGCGCAGCCGCAGGCCGCGTGGCCCCACTTGGATGTTCATGGCGGTTGGTAATTTGTTATTGAAGTTGATGAATATAAGGCGGCGACTTAGTATCTGAAATAGCAAGGTTATATGACATAGCTAAGTCCGATTTACGCGGGTTAGTAACTACAGTATGATAAGTGATACTTAGTATTTCTGCTAAGTGAGACTTACGCAGCTCGTAAGTCTGACTTAGGCCAATTATCCTATCTCAGCTAGCTCGACTAAGTATGACCTAGCTGGAGTGGATTTGTGGATATAGGGGCACTCAATT
>BGPT01001154.1:136696-161696 GCA_003297045.1 Symbiodinium sp. clade C Y103 | reverse complement strand
CCTAGTCAAGGTTGGCTAATGGGATGGTTTATAGTTGGGTTTACCAGATTACTGTATTAAGCATTTTGAACCACTCATCCATTGCCCAACTATTAACCACTATTACCACTGATCCTCCCCAAAATTCATATGGGGTTTATTAATTATAATCATTATTGACCGGTATCAACTATTATCAAACACTACATATTACTAACATTTATTAACTATTATTAACCACGATTCACAGTTATGAACCACTCATCGGTCCCAAGTTCCCCAAGCGCCAGCCAGGCACAGCTCCTCTTCCTCCGTTCTCGCCTCATCCAGCGCGATGCCTCCCAAGGCTGCCTGTACGGTGGCTTTGGGCATCCACGCCAGGGCCGTGAAGAACTTCTCCTGCGGCAACGGCTGGGGGGGAACTGGTGAGTCCCCGGCACGTTTCATGAGGTAAAAAAAAGGCCAAGAACTGGTGAGTTTTGATGAATTGAGGCTAATTTAGGTTTAAGCAAGATAGCTGATTTCGCAGAACTGAGCCATGGAACGGAGGGAAAACTCGTGATGTGTCCGTCAAAACAAAAAGGCAATGGAGATCAAACATGTCGATTTCACCATCAGAAACTGGCGGTTTATCCCTGATGACTTAGGATTTCGTCATCAAAAACTGAGATGTACCCAGTTTCTTGGGATGATGTAACCTGTCGTCCAGTCATCGTTAGCTACTGGATTAATCAGCAACCATTAGGGGTGAACCATTGAATCAAATGGTGGAATGGCATGGGGAAATGGGATGTCATCCATCCAGATCGTGGACTCCTGATGTTTCATGCCACGGCCGCTCAGCGCTAGCATGACCGCACAGGCGCGAACGAGGCCACCGATGAAAATGATCAGAAGTCCAGCAGCCAAGGTTTCTGTCTCTAAAGCAGTCACCTCGTCGAAGTCTGGCGGGTCAAGTTGGCATGTTCTGCATCGTTGTTATACTGGGGAAATCCAGTACCCTCATTTCCTAGTGATTGTTCAATGGATGCTAACCCTTCCATGAATGAACAACCAAGTGGGAACAGTGGACGCCGATGCCATCAAGACTCCACAACTGATGCTCCGACCAAGCTGAAAAGCAAGGGCTGCGCAAGCCTCAGAGCACTGCGGCCCTAGTGCTACAGGGAGGTGCCCTAAAAAGGAGGACCTCTCACCATTGGTGTGCATCAAAAAGGACCAATAAGTTGGATGAGTTTGAAAGCCAGAATGACTCAGGAAACCTTTACAATTTTCACTGGATCGCGTTCAAACATATGGTGATGGTCAAAACCCTGGTACCCTTACCCTAAAACAGCTCGTTAATGGATGTTAATGGATGGAAATTGCCCCACATACATCCAAATATGGTAATAATAGGTTTCGACCCATCCCCATATGATCTTCAGCATCATTTCTCACGCCTCGTCCACAGATCTGCGATGCTGGTAGACACTGGCTTGGCGGCTGGACCCCAACCTGGTAACGCTGGAGGTGTGGTTCTTACCATTGTTGTCGGGGCCCCAGATCCCAACTTAAGGGGTTAAGATCCCATGAGTATAGCCATTAACATCACCCTGCACCTCTTGCACAGCCAGCGCCCAGGACTAACACCGCAAGCGCAGCGGCACCAGAAAAGCCCACCTGGCTGAAAAAGCCACTTGGAGATTCAAACGTCGGATCCTTGGGTTGACCTCCGATTTTTCGCCGATTTCTAAGTTCCAATCTATCTGATGCTTGCGAAACTGCTTGGGTCCCCATGAAAAAGAGGGAATACAAACACCCCCGAGCTCCTTGGCTCCTTCCTAACCACTGTGCCTCTCTGAGACCGAAGGCTGTGCACAGGGCTGCGCTTAGCAACAGCAGCAGTCGCATTTCCTTTGCGTCGTCCTGTCACGTCATGGCCACTGCGTGGGTTTGGCCGTAAAAATGAATGAAAGGCCTAAATTTGTGGGCATCTTAATGGAAACTATGGGATTAGTAATGGGTATCCACTAATTTGAGACAAACCCAATGTCTTCACTAGGCACTCAATCTTGCTATCCACCCCTGCACAGGTGATTGCTGTCACTCTGCAAGCCATATCCAATGCTTGGTGTACTTGGTTGAGAACGGGACTTCCCGTTCATGGATTGTGGTAACAATCCCGAACAGATTGGATAGTACAATTACCGAACCAATCACCAAGCAACAGGGGTTTTCAACAATGACATCCCCATAGCTATGGTTAAACCCCCATGAAGCCACTAAATTGATGGTTAAATTCCCATTAAAAAAACAAACCCCCAGGAAATCATCATAAATCCCCAATGATCAGATTGGATAGTGTACTTCCCTACTATAATCATCGAGGGGTTTTGAAAATGGCAAACATCCTGAAACCTCCTGAGCTGGACCGTCCTGAAACCACGACCCCTTCCTCTCCTCCTGGTCGCCTGGAGTCAAGACCACCAGCAGTTCCTGCAGGAGACAGCTGGAGGTTTCCCACCAGGGCTTTGAAAATGGGGGAGGGGTAGTACACCATCATTCCCTATTCTTCATGGGAAAGACCCTAATTGTTCATGGTTAAATCCCATTAAATCCCTACTTTTCATGGTAAAGACCCCATTAAGCTCCATGGCTGGCTGGAGAATTCTTCAGTTTCCATGATTTTCCCATAGATGCCCATCGAATCCCAGCCGCCTGCTGTGTTTGATTACCAAACAGTATACCCTCCAGTAATCAAACATGGAACTGGAAAATCCTGGAAAATCCATTATAAATGGAGGTCTATAGCTGGGAAGATCATCTGTAAATCCTGGAGTTTCAGACAAGAAGCGGCTCCAATCATCCCTGTGCCTTGCGAAACCATTCAGCTTCGGAACAGCAGCAGTGCCAACGGACACGATTTTTTCCAACAAGTTCAGGGTTGTCAAACATTTATGGCGCTTGGTATCAAACCATGTTTCAGTTTGATATTCAAAATGATAGCCAGTAATGGTTTGATAGCAATATCAGGTAAGTTCAATGAGTATAATATCTACAATGGCGATCCAAACCACACTAATGGACACTGTTTGCAGATCCATAGCTACTGGTAGTATCTAACAATCCAAAAATGATGGTGGCAATACGTCTTTCGCCGAGCGACCCAGGCCCAAAAGTAGTTCCAGAGGTGCCCTGGCATAGTTGAGCCAGCTGCTTTCTGCAAAGCCGATTCCCAAGCAGATGCCAAAACCTCTGCAGTCTGCGTGGGTAACCAGAAACGGCTCCAGCCAATGGTAGTGAATGGGGATGTAATGAGGATTTAATGAGAATCATCTAACCAATGTGATTTGGGTTTGTCAAAAATGGGCGGATTGAGCCAAACGATTGCATGTTGTAAGGATGTATTTTTTAGATTTGGCGGTACCTTGCTTGAGTCAAACAAATGTCCCAGTATAGGTGCAGCATAAATCTCTCCAACAAGTCATGTGTGTTTGCAGAATCCAACTCTGCTCCGACAACTGGTTGGACACAAAGGTTCTTGCTGTGTAGCAATGCTGTCAATGTTGTCTTTGACGTCCACAGTATAGTGCGTGCTGCAGTGCCTATTTTGGTCCAAACACCAGCATCCGTCTCTGTGTCTTGCCCCTGAACAAAAAAAATGGTAGCCCAAAAAAAGCATTCGGTTTCAAACCCAAAAAATATCCCCATGAAAATTGACACAGAAACCACCATATGTTCCAGATGCTTTTCACATGGTTTCCTCAATTTTCCCTGTGGAAATTCCCGGTTCAACGCACACCCAACCTGCAATAGACAAGACATCGTCCAGCGGTGCAGCAGCTACCACCATAGTTGGGATTCCAGCTTCAACACCGAAGCCTTTCTCCTGGGAAGATTTCCTAACGCAATGGACATTCTAATCAGAAAATCACAGGAAAATATGGGAGATCCATAGGACAATCATAAGAGAATCTGAGCAATCCCCGGAAAAATGGAGGTTTTCATGGGAAAAATCCTGAGAAAATCTGGAGAATCACCGATTAGCATCGAAGTGCACATGGGAAAACCATGGAAAACATGGGAAATCAGCATCAAAAGGAGGCCATGACGAGAAAATATGGCAAATCCCTTCATTCAGGGATAGTTACCCCTATTAAGCATCATCCCAGTGACGTCCCGACGTGAAGCCATGATCGTGAAGCCATGATCAAAGCCATCCAGATTGTATCCTCATCACATCACCGTAAACGCTTGGTTTATTTATATATCCCCATGCTATAGACATGACATGGCTATGATATCAAAACCCTGGTTACCCTAGGCACCCTAAAATAGCTGGCTAATGGATGTTTTTTTCCCCCTGTCATATGGTGATTTCATAGGTAACTTGACCCATCCCCATATCCCCAGATGCCATATAAAACCATATAAACCCATATAAACCCATATAATCCATGAATATCCTGTGGTAATCCCCACCATTTTTTCCCCCCAGGAACCCCCACCTGCAGCGCCAACAATGAGGGCACCACCACTGCTGGAGAAATGGCAGCGACCACGAAGCCCAACATGGCAGCCCACAGCACAGGAAAGTCCTGCAATGGCGGAGGATGCCATAAAAATGACGGCCAGTTTGTATATAGTTTAATCGCGGGTCTTATCGGGATAATATATTATCATACGATATTAGTGGATTATATGGTTGTTATATGGCTTTATATGGTTTTTTATATGGTTGTTTATATGTTTTATATATATGTATATATATATAGATATATATGTATGGTTTTTTTTTATATGGTTTTATGTGGTCTGATGGTGATAACATTGGGATAATGATGGGATAATGATAGGATATGAATGGATTTACCCTCCAGTGTCATCAAATGTGGCTGGCTGGAGAATACCCAAAACTAAATGGAGATAATGATAATGATCAACGGGACAATCATGGGATATTAATCGGGAGAACGACTCCGGTGTAGATAATCAAGATGGTGATCATGGATAAGAATATAATGATAGGGATATAATTAGGATAATAGATGATAATGGATACTGTAATAATAGGGATATACTGTACTGTAGTGGGATGGGAGGGAGAATTATGAAGATAATGAGAAAGGAGATAATGATTCATGAAACTTTTTATGGGACAATAATGACTCATGGTGGGAGAATAATGGGATGTTAATGGATATACCCCTCCGGTGCCATCAAACGTGGCTGGCTGGAAAATACCCGAACTAAATGGAGGTTAGCTGGGAAAATCCTCCACTACATAGGAAATTTTCCAGCTAGCCATGAGCTGATTACCAGAGGGTATCAGCCATAATTCATGTAACCCCTTCCCACCTCAAAGATCATCAGCACCCTGAGAAACCCATGGATCTGTCACATGGGGGGATTCTCACTTATCACCTTTCATCCCTCACCCAGGAAAAAACTGGATCAGTATTTCGCAAAATAGGGGTACACAAAGGAAAGGGCCACTCATAAGTAAGTGTAATTTATGAACCCATCCAACTATTGAAACTGCTTGTAATTCCCACTTCGCCTTGGCAAATCAACCACCAGAAACCTATCTTGAGGCCATCTACGGCCTGTCTAATTGTCCTTGATAGTCCCGAGATGTGCATCTATGGGAAGCTCATCGACAAAAGCTGGATTTTCGAGCCATGTTTCATGACACCAGAGGGTAGCAGCCCTTAAAAAAACTAAGTCGTTTCAACAAAAAATACATCACTAACTAAAGATAATAGAGATAAAAATCCCATCTATCCCAGATTCCCAACATCCTTTTGGTGGTTGTCCGCCTCTCGTTTGGGCCCCTTCCACCGGTCGCGTCTCGGTCCAGCAGCCAGAATGCCAGCAGACCTGCCGTGGCCGCTTCGCAGAGGCAGGGCAGAACCGCAAGTCGCAGGACCTGAGCCCAAGAGACGGAACTCCACCTGCAAATCACTGCTGAAAATGGAGAACATCATGGGAAAAACATAGGAAAAAGATAGGAAAAACAGAGGAAAATCATAGGAAAATCATGGGAAAATCATGGGAAAATCATAGGAAAATCTTAGGGGAAAAACATAGGTAAAACATAGGAAAAAGATAGGAAAATCTTAGGAAAATCATAGGAAAATCATAGGACAATTATAGGAAAAGCAGAAAATCCATTGGAAAATCCATTGGAAAATCCATGGCGATTCTTCCCAGAACTAGAGTTGAAGGTGTTCATGGGGAAACCATGGGAAAGTTGTGCGAACTAACTGAAGGTGTTCATGGGAAAATCGTTGGAAAACCCCATCAAAAATGTTCTATAAATATATATATATATATACACATCGAAATGGTGGATTTGGCAGCTAACCATGTTTGTGGTTGGTTGTTTCTCTGATGTCACCACTTTTTGGCTGGTTAAGATGCTTCATATCCATGTTTTGGTTTGTGAAGCTATCTCCATGGTTCAGTTTTCTCCAACCTCACCGGATTCCACCCATCTGCTTCCTTCAACGGCACCAGTTAACGCGGCTGAAGCACTACAAAGCGCAAGCGCAAAAGAGCAGTCAAATCCATCGCCAGTCCAGCTCGCGTAAGGATCAGCGTCAACGCACCCAACCTCTCGGTTGCAAAGACTCACAGGACTCACATACTTCAGAAAAAGAGACAGAAAGATTCGGTTATCAAACTACTGGTTGGTGAGCCACCCCAGAGTATGATATGGTCAACGTGATCCTTATCAAATCTCTATGAATGTGTTTTAATTTTAGATGATTTTTTTCAATATGTCAAACCACCAAGCATTTTGATGTCGATTTGGATGTCGAAATATGTCGGCCAAGTACCCCATCCCTATTCCATCCCACGCTTCACCATCATTTTCCCAAAAAAGGTAGGCCACACCTCAGGGCGGAAGACCACTCCGGATCCACCTGGTCCCAATGGGGGACCCCCCAAATCATCCAGGCGTCCTGGATGACCATGACTTAGTATTGCAACCCATAGTGACTTGAAAATTCCGCCATAGAAACCCCCAATTGACCCGCTAAGCTAGTAGGATTTTGCAAAATAGAGGGCCAAAAAAAAACATAAATCGAATGCAAACGCATGTCGATAAAGGCATTCCTCGCACTGCATCTTCTCCAGAACAACTAGCATCTTGCAATGTACCCTCTGGTAAACTAACATAGCTATTGAAAATCACAATTTTTCATGGGAAAATCCACTATAAATGGCCATTTTCAATAGCTATGTTAGTTTACCAGAGGGTATTGCATTGCATTAATTCTGGCTGAATTATAGCCATCCACCAACCTGAAAATAGCTGAGATAGGGCCATTTGGGGATGATTCCCCTACCATCATTCCAGTGACATCACGACGTGAGGTCAGTATAATTCCTCGAGATTATTACAGTACATTGGGCTATCGCCTTGCATTGATGACAATACTCTCCCACTATAGGCTGATGGCGATGGCAGCCATGACGATGGAAGATGGAACTTCGCTTTGCTCCACATTGCATTGTTTCCATTAAATGTATTTGAATGTAACGTGCACACAAGCATATGTTATTCATTGTTATTCAATGTACCCTCCGTCCGTCGTTCGTCTGTCAGTACATTAGTATGTATATATATATACATATATATATGCACATGCATATACGAACACAAATTATACACACTAGATGTATATGTTTACTCTACATGTTCTACATCTCTTCAACGTTGCGCGTATCGCTTTGTCTGAAAATAGGCTCCCCAAAAAAATGATGGTCACCCTCTGTCAATTCAACATAGCTATGGAAAATCACCATCTTTCCTAAGTACACCTATGAATAGGCAATTTTCCATGGCTATGTAACATCATGTAATAATTTCCCAGAAGGTATTACCTAGAGATTCAGCATTAGTTGGATGATTTTCCCAGCTAGAAACCTCTGTTTTCATCGAGGTTTTCCCAGCCATGTTGATGGTTAAATCCTCATTTTTGATGGTTCTCCTAAGTTTTGATAGGTTTTGACATAATCATATAAGGAGATGTCCTGAGTCATGGGGTTACCCCAAATCATCCAAGTCAATAGACCATGACTTAGTATTTCACAACCGTGGTGACTTGGGGGACACCCATGACTTAAAAAAAAAAAAAAACATATAATGGATATGCCATGATATATATATATATACACACACACCCATATTCTAAGGATGGATTTTCCGCATCTATGTTAGTTTACCCTAGGGTAACCAGTGGAAAATCCATGGAAAATCCCGGTACCCAGTGCTGCTGAACCTGGCTCCCGATGGGCTCACCAAGTTCCGGCACGTTCCGCAGCAAGAAGCCGACCAGGAGCCTTCTGTGCGGCCATAGCAAGCCATGATTGGTTCATATTGGTTCAATGAAATAGCTATTTAACCATCAAACATAGGGATTTCACCAATGGATATCAATGGATGATGATGATTGATATGTGTGTTTGTTTGAAAATGGAGTATGCCCACCATATGTACATATATATATATAATTATATATAGCCATTGAATAATGGAAATGATGATTGACCAGAGGATTTAGGGGTACCCTATTTTCAGACAAACCCATATGTAAATGCACAATTGAAACTATATAGTACTCTCTTACCAGTCTTCAAGATATCTGTATTTCTTGACTGTTTTTTCATGGATATTTTTAGTAGATAAGATGAATACCTCGAAAAATAGATATCATCGCTATTATCTATCAGTGTTGACTTAATTTGACAACGACCAGTCCAAACAAGAATGGACTGCCTTGTCCTAAAGATCAAGGTCCAAGAGGCATGGGCAGCAATGGAGGAAAATTCTTCAAGGGTGCTGTCCTCAAACTTCGGTGGGAAAACATCCATGGGCGACTCCTGGAAAATTGTATTGAAAACCCATGGGTTTTCACAATGAGATTTCCGGTTTCTGGGAAATTCTAATTCAATTTGAACCATTCATACCATCTCATATTATGCTAGGAGAAGTTGGGATTATGTATATGGGAATTATATGGGAATTATAATGGAACTGGGAATTATGATGAGGAAACGAACCAATATGGAGGATTCAATGCATTGGTGTTCTTCGGAAAACGCTCACGGGAAACCAGCTGCTCTACGTTCAGTTGATGCCACCGAATTCCCATGCTGCAATGAGGCACTGACAGGTTCCAAGAAGAATCCTGCAATTGCTGGAAAAGGGATACTTCGTAACTCACCAGAAAATGCATAAAAATGAGATATCAAAACACACCATCAAACAAAAACCATGGTGGCTTTGTCCCGTAGCCTCTCGTTCTGGTGATTTAAGTGCCATGGAAGCCATGACTGGGATGAGCCAAGACTCAAGCGGCCAACCCACAACGCCGTGAAGTATAAAACCAGCAGGGCAAAATGCGCTCCCCCAGGGGATCCTTCTGGCCCTGGACCGAGTTAGCCAGGAAGTCCATGGTCTCCACATTGGATCATACGCTACCATAGCCGCTTGATGTGCCGCACTAGGAACAACCCCAAGAAGATAGATTTTTGATGACATGCGTGAAATCCGACTAAAGTAACTACTAAAATAGTGAAGAAATACGTGTCAGTCATGTTGGGATAGTAGAACCATCATGTACAGCTTGATGCGGCACAGCCAATTATTATGCATCTCCCACTTTACCAGAAATCGGTCAGATTCCAACCATGCCTAATTTTCACAGCTTCATGTCATTTTACGTGAATCCAATCAGAAAATCGCAAGCGTTAAGAAACCAAGTCCGAAGGGAAAAAAACAAGGGCCCGGGCACCTGTGATCACATACAGCAGCACAAATGCCAGCGTGGCCAATAGCAGCTGTGCAGCACATTCGCGCAGCATCTCCACTATGGCGGGCTGTGAAGCTTTGGTCCCAAGGGAACAAGGAATGGTGGCTGTTGCTTTGGCTCTGAATCATGAAAAATGGAGGTTTTACCACTAGCACCCGCAAAAAAATCATTTGAATAGAAGCTGCAAATGATGGCTGGTTGATGTTCGTAATGTGCCAAATCCAACATGAAACATTTGTGTTGATAAACTTGATTTAATGGGCCGGTCAGTTCCCTTGGATCCAGGAACGATTCAGCGGAAGCAGATGGGTTTGTCTTGACATAGGCTACCCCCCAAATCCATTGCTTAATGCTCATTATTCCCATTAAAAGGCTTTAAATATGGGGGTATATGATACACATTCAGACAGAAGCAGAAAAAATTCGACGTTCTTCAGATGCAGCGACGCTGCCTGTCCTCTATTTTCCACTGATCATCTCACATCCACGGCCACTCCGGAGCTGGAGCTTGCCCTTCAGCAGAATGACCCACATTGGAAGCAAGCTGAAAAAAAGGTCAACTGATAAGGTTTACGGGCATTTTTGAAAATAGTCATATCATATCGTATCATATCCTATCATGCCATATCATATCATATGTCTGTATTCATATACCTTTGTCACATATGAATAGATGTCTTCTCTAAAAAGCCGTGCGTATGCCGTGGTTTCCATGGACACACGTCCTGCTCTGCAACTGCTGCATCCACTGTTCCGGATATATCTGTGTATGCATATATATATATATGCATATACATATATGTGCACAATATACATGTACATAAATACGTATACAAATACATATAGGGATGTTGATAGTTGAGATATTGAGATATTGATATATTTGGATAGAGATAGAGATAGAGATAGTCAGTACATGTCAATAGCTTTCCATCTCAACCGTCCAGCAAGGAGTCACCGCATTTCTATCGTTTTCCACACTGCTTTGCAGTGCGTTCTGCCAAGATGGGAGACGTCTTAGCAGTGATGGGACACTAGTTGTGCTGTACGGCTGGTCAGTGAAACCCTCCACCTTGGCAGATAAATGGCAGCCTCAAGCTCAGAAGGAGATTTTCGCTGTCCTGCTGAGTCCTGCTATGTCGTTCCCAGACTGCTGAAAAACCATGCCAGTCAAATTCCATGAACACCGAGGCCAGGTGAGTGGCAAGAGCTAACCGGACTCGGACAGGCCTCCCACTCAGCTTTCACCAACTGCTGCAGCCATTGAATTAGACAGATCGTTGTATCGTTGTGTTGTGAGACGATTTCAAAAGCCCACGTTGTTTTCACCAGATCGTCATTTTCTCGTCATCGAGAAATGACCGAGGTTTGGTTTTCGACGCCTCTCTCGATTGGCGTCTTTCGATTGATATTATTCGGCAGAAGATCTTGGAGTCTTCAGCTCCAAGAGTAGCGGAGCCGGTGTGACATGCAGAACATGCTTCAGGCTGCTATGGATGGAGTTGCGATAGGGTAAACTAGCAAGAAGAAATAGCGCCAGAAGAATTTGGTCCATATCGGTAGGGGCACGGAATTTGCGTACCCCTCATCGACATTGATTTCCCCTGATCAACAATGACAACTTGGATGATTTTGGGGTCCCTATGGGTCCCTCATTTCAAGAATTCCTCAGTACAAATGAGTTCAAGTGCCTCTTTGGCATACCGGGCAGTAAGCATCGCCATCCGTTGCCTTTGCGATGTCTGCACTTCACATGGACAGAGATCCTTGTCTCGGTATACTCTCTGATATGGCCATTGGGCATGAGAGAGATTGAAGTCCTGCAAAAGCCCTGGGGGCATGGCTCACTTCACCCTAATACATCGGTAAACACCAAAATGCAAGTACCAGTAGCAGTATGTTCATCCGCCCATTCATATGGGATTTCATAGCTATTGACCTATGACTAAAGCCATACATCATGCAACCGCAAAACCTTTGCCTCACATACCCTTAGCATTCAATAATCTTGAAGATCGAATGCTCATGGAAGCACAATCCGTATTGAAGAATTGGATAATCATGGGTTTATCTGGAAACATGGTACCCACAAAAATCACCACTGGTGAATCATATAATTTTGACATATTTTGACTATCAAAGTGCCATAATAACTGGGATGCCCTAATTTCAGACCCAGCCAATCTCTCTCGTGCCCTGCCGGGTGAAACTGCGTCCCAGTGTGCCCAGTGCGGCCAACGAATGAAAAGGCAATGACCTTTCTCCATCTCTTCAACGTTCTCCATTCAAAGTGCTTGGCTTAGCCCCCTTAGAAAAAAAGACGCAAATGTATTGCAAATGTTCAGATCATGATTCCAAATTAGGATGCCTCAAAACCACTCACCACTACGAGCGCAACAGACGGACGCAACATACGACGCGGATCCGCCAAGCTCAAGCCTGGAGCGAACTCAATTTTAGGGGTACAATTTTTGATCATTTTGGGGGCGTGTGGGGAATCTTCTTCGTAACGACTATTGCATTCCTACACGTTCTTTTGTTCGTGCTAGTGTTGCACTAGCAGAACTAGCATACGCAACCAGCATGATCAAGCGTAAAGAGCAAACTGTTGTGACAACAGCAACCGTGAACTTAAGCAAAGTTGGGCAATCTGATCCCTTCTGTAGACTTGAAGACAAGACTGGAAAACCATGCAAAACCGATTTTACCATCGAACCTCAAAGAGGCTTAGACTTGCATCCACAACGTGTGCAAACTGCAGCAAATTGACACAGCCAGGATCTGTTCATCTGAGACAACATACGACAACATTCCCGCCTTGTTCACTCAAGCACCCTTGGTTGGCGTAGCTTTGGGCCAGTCTTCTGCTATGTATTCCCTTCTGGGAATTGGTGCCATAGCTATGGTAAATCACCATGTTGAAGCTAGGTAAATCATCGAACGAGCCATGGGGCAACAAATTTTCCAGAGGGATCTCAGCTCTGCACGGGCTTGCCCTGTCCTCTCATCATCGCCAAGAATTCCTGGGATTCGCGGCGACGAAGTACTGGACGAAAGAAGATGAAAGAAGGTGCTACCAGTACAGTAAGTGAGAACGGGTTACAGGTTGACATTTTTGCAGACTTGAAATGATAAGAGTTGATAAGTTACAGTAAGCATAACCAATACGAGTAAAGAACAGTACAGCTGCTAACGGTAAGTTTCCCTTCATCTTTTTTGAAAAAAAACGCCAAGCATGACACAAATCCGGGAGTGCACTCGCAGCTTCAAGCCTTGAAATCTATGAAGCCGTCGCCGTTCCCATCAACCTCCAGCATGAGGTCTGCCAAAGCCTGACTCAAACATCCGAAACCTCCGAAATCATCCTGAAAGTGCATATCAACAACATATTGGCTGGGTCAAAACCCTGGTACCTAGTGAACCTCGAAATAGCTGGTAAATGGATGTTCATCCCACTAGAATTGATAATATATAATAGGGTTTTGACATGTTTTGACCCATCCCAATATACCAATATACACCCTGCAAGACAAAGAGCTCGAAAACAAACCAGAACCGGCAGCGGCAACTTCAGCCCCACCTTGACTCCAACGACCTCCTCGACCTCGTTGCTGCCGAGCACCTGTGTCGAAACACGGCGGAGGCTTGGAACTGTGATGATTGTCATGGGACGGAACCAACAATCCATTGAAACATATTGAAACTCTCCCCTCTTCGCTTCGTGGTTTGCTGAATTGTTCATTGGTAGTTCCAAACATCCAGTTTTTTTGGTCCGCGCAGCTAGGAGTCGAACTATACCTCAAGCTGCTGGAGATGGAAGTCTGTGGAGCGCCCTTGAAACAAGCATCAGTTTTAGGGCAAAAACCCACATTTTTTCAGCAAACCGCCCCATATTTGATGAATCAATAGTATCGTTCGTGGTCTCTGCTTAGCAGAGCCTTAGTCAGACAAGACATCAAGGAGCCTATGCGGCAACCGGAAACTGATGAAACTGCCGCAAGTGCTTGGAACTGCAGGTGCGCCGGTGCGTTGTCATGGCGAGGCTTTCCTGGAAAGAGCATTGCACCAGAACTCTGGGATCAAAGTTGGAAGATATGGAAAGAACATTCCGGAGCGAGCCTTCCAGTTGCTCCAAGTTGCATGTCGAGACATGGATGCTTCTTTGGCCAACATGTTGGGCACGAACAAGTTTAGCCAGGCGATGGTAAAAAGCCCTAGGGGTAGCCAATTCATCGACAGCACTGCAAAGCCCGTGTAAGTCATGAACTCACCTGGGCTTCAACTTGCTCCAAACCTTCAGAAAAATTGCATGGATTTGGGATGATTTTGGTTTGTCTGGATCTATCATCTCCAGAACAGGGCTGATTGGAGCATAGAATGTACCTTCTCACAGTTGAGTGTTTAATCCCAAAAGCAAGTTCAACCGCCCAACTACCAACAAATCGACCTTCCAAGAGACCAAAGTAGTTTGGATTCCTGGTGTGCGCAAAGAGGATGCCGGTGATGAGCTTCCTCGGACATTCCAAGCTCAGCTGGACGTGCTTCTGCAAATCCGAACAGTAGTGATAGAAGATGCCGATAATGTAAAACCACAAGCCAATCACAATGATCCAAGGTTCGTTCCCTTTACCAAACCTGGCACAGGTTTGGTAGCGCAAAAATCAACGTCTTCTTCTGACCGGGATTCCCATCGTGTGCTGATCTGCTCATGACTTCATGACTTCATCTCTACGACACCCAAGAGAAAAAGCGCATGTGTTTTCGCGAATCAACCATCAACATCCATGCAACATCCATGCAACCATCTGTTTTCGGCAGCTCACCTTGCAAAGTCACAGTAGTCCGTGATCAAGCAGAGCATAGGGCTGTAGTAAAAGCCCAAGGGGTAGATGAACACGCTCAGGGCACCGATAAAGCCACAGGGTCGTTGCCAACCCGGATCTCCATAAAAGATGTCCTTGTAGACCCACAAGAAGCCATAGGTGCCGTGGCACACCAACAGGGCACCAGCAGCAGGACCCCAGATCTGTGCCAAGCTCAAGTTGCCCGCAAAGAACCACAACATCGCCAAATAGATCGGGGCCACCAACAGTTTGTGCAAATTGATGACTTGCCGCACGGTGAAGGGTCCTGTGACCTCACCACAATATGATCCCTCCATGTACATGTCGGTGAAGTTGCGAACAAAGACAACAATGGCATGGGGCTGGGGTTTGGTGGGTTCGGTGGCCACTTCAACGTTCAAGACGGACCTCGACTCCGACATGGAACGAAGCGACTTGATCGAGCAAGAAACAACTCGAAGCAAATCACGGTCGGGTTTGAGCAAAACGTCTTGAGGAAAACGTCTTGAGTTTCAACCTTCCTGAAAAATGTGAAAGTCATTGACAATCATCATTCCAGGTAGCAGTGAAAATCAAAAAAAAATTGAAACCACCAATCAGATGTTCCAATGAATGCTCCATGTTCATCCAAAGTTCGTCCCCTTCAGAAATCGGAAAAAACTGCCTGCTGCAACTCTTCCATCGAAATCTTTCCGTCACCATTCCTCCAAAGCACCGCCATCCGATTCAATCAGGACATCTGGGTTTATCTGAAAATTGGGTATCACCAATTCTCACAGAATATCATCGCGTTTCCCTCCCCCTAAAAATGCAACTTGGGGGAGTACATGTATATGTGAATATACATACATATATATATTCTTAGTATGTGTAGACATATATATATATATACACACATAATTATGTATATATATATACACATAATCCACTTTTGGACAAAGCTATCGCATGAAGACCACTTACATACCCTGCCTATCGAAGACCCTGAATGCAGACCAGCAGACATCCTCTTGGATGTACATCCTGCAAAATTGGTCAATGGATTGACGGAGAGGATGTCTGTGCAAAGAAAACATCAGTCATTGATCACTATCAATAGTGATTAATATTGATAGTCTAATTAATAGTGATGAATGTTGATTAATGCTGATCAATGTTAGTGTTGTAATCACTATTAATTGTGATTAATCGATCCAGATCTATGTCTGTTTTGCTTTAAATTGCTTTTTTTACATGGTGTTTATGGTCCTTAAGAATTTTGTCAGCTGGATGTCTGGTGGTCCTTAAGGATGAATTACGAGGTGGTGAATATCTTCCAAGTTGTGTTTGGTGGGATGGAATTGACAAGGCAACTAGTTATCTTCTACCCTCTGGTAAACTAACATAACTATGGAAAATCACCATTCTTAATGGGAAAATCCACTATAAATCACCATTTTCAATAGCTATGTTAGTTCACCAGAGGGTATCATGCTTTATCAACATTATGAGGGTGTCCTGTAGATCTGCAAACAATGCTTTGACTTTGATCGTTTACTCATTTTTTTGGACCTTGATCTATTGGCATCAGAATGTTCACTGTCTCTCACTGAACAGGAGATTCAAGACACGCTTGCTCTTCTGGCTCTTTCAGTCCTACACTTCGAATTTCCCTTTGGAAACATCATAAACAATCCACTTTCTTTTCTTTCTTATGACGTCGCACAAACCATTCCTTTGCACAGGCCCTCCAAAGAGGGGGAACCAAGCTAAACAACACATCCATTCCCAGCCAATGTTGGCTTGTGCTGTGCCTCTTGTCCAAGGTCGCAGCAAGAAATTCGGTGTAGTCGATATTGCCACTCCCATCAGAATCAACTTCCTGCCAGAAATGTGGGTTTCTATGGGTTTCTCAATATGGGGCATACCCCGCAAATGGCAATTTGAACTATCGTAATTAGCTGGGAAGATTATGATTAACCCCTTCATTTCGAGAGTACCATTTGTTCAAACAAACTCAAAGGGTGGTTTCTTCAAATTGGGGCCCTCAAATCATCCAACATCTATCGTGTTTCAGAGGGAAACTAGTGGTGGTTTAAGTGGTACCATTTTAAGGAACACCGAGTCTTGTGCTGAAGACCACATGTGAGCCATTCAAAATACCCCGTTTTCCCATCTCATTATACTAGTTGGTTGATACGTTTCCTGAATATGTGTATATACACATATACGTACAGTATATATGGGTTACAACAATCCCACTCCTACCAAGTCAGGGGAACGGCAACCTGAAGTATCACCACGCTTTAGCTGGCTACGGCTCTAGATTACTTTCCAAAGCTGGGAATGCCTGGGAAAGTCATGCAAGCAAAATCCGCTATTGAATATCAACCGTTTTTGATACGTAATTAAATCATATCAAATCCGAGTTTATGACGTGTCTTAAAGACCGCTTTTTGGCTAGTTGATTTTTTAAATCTACCGCAAAAGATGTCATTAATAAAGTCAACCGAAAGAACTGGATGTTCCGCATTTGTATGTCTCGTTACATTCCATTGTATCCCCTTTATGTGTATATATATATATAGGGGACATGTCCTTTACATTGAATAAATATGTTCCTTTATATTTTAGATTTACCACTATAATATATATATAATATACACACATACATCCTTTTGTTAAATCTACCCTTCAAGGTCCTGCATGATTTGCAGCAAGTCTTGAGGAATGTCTTTGAGTCCAGCCCTTGGTGGGGTTACACTCCACAGAAGGACTTACTGTTTAGTCTGAAATGGAGGTTTCCTAAAATGGGGTACCCCCGAATCATCCATTTATAGATGGATATTCCACTACAAACTATTCATTTTGGGGTACCCCGCATTTATGGAAACCCCCAAATGAGCAGGTCGACTGTCGACTGTGATCTGTTTCTCCAGGAATTCGCTAGGACTTCTCCAAGCTTGCGACTTGGCTAAGCCTTCCTTCAGCTCATTGACTGTCAGAAAGCCTGCGGCACGGATCATCGGAGTATAAGGTCCACCGCCATAAACCATCCCATTCACCAACCATGACTAGGGGGTCCCTTTAAATCATCTCATTCATAGGGGTATACCCAATAATGAACCCCAATGGGATTTATGATTGGGTTTACCACATTACTTGAAATACATGCTGCATGCTGTCTTCATAGGCGAACTGGGACATATTCCGGATGCACTCTTCAGTGGGAAGCCATCGCTAATCTTCTGACGCACCAGTACCAGCATCCTTTTAGTGGGTTTTGTTTGTTTGCTAACTTCTAAGCCTCTGCACCTACAAAGATCAGGCGTATGGACATTGGACACATGTCCTACCACCTTAAATGGGGCTAGTGAGCCTCTAGAGCAGCACAGCTGCGAAGCGAAAAAGAGCTAAAACTCACCAATCCCATGATGGAAATCCTGTAGAAATGATTTTCAAAGAATGGGAACCCTCTGGTCATTTAACATAGCCATAGAAAATCCACTATAAATGGAGGTTTTAATGGGAAAATCATCCAAAATTAGCCATGGCTTCCATGGCTATGTTAAAGAACCAGAGGGTATATCAATCATGGTATATCAATCCCCAACGAACCATCCCCCGTGTCATATGGCGGCGTTTTCTCTGAGGTCCGTGCCATCTCCATTGCCATCGATCATCATGAAGACGTCCCGGAGCTGCTTGATCTGGTCCTGATCGGTGGGGATGGGCCCGTGATTTTATGGCTGGAAAATCATGGGGATACGTTGGTCAAAATGGAGATATTGTGGGTATGTAGCCATATAAAGATGATTAATGGGTGTCATTCTGATGTGGTTGGGAAACTCTATTCGCAGATCCAACTGGCTCCCCATGGCTCGTTGGGAAAATGGAGACCCCCAATAGCTCCAATTTCCGCTCCGCTCCAAAACACTGGATTTTTGCGTCTTTTGCGTTTGTTCCCATCGTTTTTCATGGGGAGGTGTTTTGGACAGTCTGATTCTGGGGATGTTTGAACCCTTTGAACGGCTGGGCTCACTGGATGCAATGGTGTTCTTTGGGTCCCCTCAACTCTTGGAGAAGGCCCGTCTTTTTGGATCGGTCCTCGTTGAGCTGCCCAGCAATGATGTGCAGAGCTGCCTGGCTCCAAAAATCGGAAGACAGCGGGCTGTTTTGATTGCAGCATCTGGGTGTGTCTCAAGAAAATGGGGAAAAGCCAGTATTAAAAAAAAAGGCAAAGTCCACGAGTCGAGGAAGAATTCACCAGTGGATTTAGTGGTTATACCGTTCTAAGTTATCCCCAGATTTTCAGGTACCAACACACATCCTTTTGCAGGCAACATTGTCACACCCCGCATTCCACACCCTGAGTCGAGGCTCCAGGGCCGCTGGACCAATCCGCCCCAGGCCTTCTTCAACTTGTTCTGTGACCGGAAGTGGCGCAAATTATCCACGAAATTTGACTGCAAGGACACGTTGGTGGCCTTGGGCGCTTTCAGCTTGATCCTGAGTGTCGGGCCAGAGAGGTCATGGACATGTCATGGGGATATTCCAGGAAGAGCCCGCGTTTAAGGATATGATGATATGATATAATATATATATATATACATATTATACATACATATACATGTGTATATATATATATATATACATATGCAAGATGCCGGAATGCAATGTATCACTACTTTAGTGGGATTCTACTTTTCTGCCTTTTTTGAGGTGATATGTAACGGGGATATGATATAACTTATATAACCAACATATAGTCTAGATTGGAGATATCTTGAACATATAATTTGGATGTCATGAGGACTTAATGGGGATATACAACACCCAGGATGTATTGCCAACAACATGATACTGGGGTTGTCGCAAAATGTGGGGATACCCCAATTTATAGCCATTTTACTGGGGAAGCTGATGATAAATAAGCATTTTGGGTTTGGGGAGTCCCAATTTTGAGACAACCTCAGATGTCAACATGAGAACCAGATGTTGTTGAACATCCTTTGAAGCCAGGGTTGGAAATTGCATCAGAAATCAAAAAACAACAGATGTTTCATGATGTTTCTGGCATGAGGACCTTTGCAAGTTCATCACCTGCAATAAATACGTGAACTAAAATAGGGGTACCCCCAAATCATCCATTTTAATAGGATTTTCCATTATAAACCATCCATTTTTGGGTACCCCCATTTTAGGAAACCCCCAAATGGTCATATGTGTAAATCTCCTATTCGGTTTCTTTAGGTTTTCTTTCAGGAACTGGTCAAGATCTCGGCATCTCGACCACTGGGACTCCCGTGCCACTCATGATTCAACGCCGCCTCAGCGGTGTACCTCAGCCGGTCCGCTGGAAAAATCCGTGGATTTGGGGGTACCCTCTGGTAAACTAACAGTTTGCTATTGATCTACCCTCTAGCAATCTAACATAGCTATTGAAGCCATGGCCATAGAAATAGTTGATTTGCCCATTCAAAATGGTGATTTTCCAAAGAAAAATGTGAGTTTAACCAGAGGGTACCTCCATCGATGGAAAGCCTCCAAATAACCATGGTCTGCTGGACTTTTTGAGTTGGGATATGATCGCTACAACTATGGTAAGTTACTATGGGAAAGCCCCGATTTTCTGAGAGACTGACCGTTCTTTGGGATTCATCTTCAGGAGCTGTCGAATGAGATTCTTGGCGTCCTGGCTCAGTCTTCTTTTTTTCAGCAGCTTCATCAATAGGGGGTTTCATGATGATTTCATGCTGATTCAAAGGTGATTTAATGGGGGTCCATGGGATTTCATGGGATTTAAAGTTGTCTTCGTGTGTGAATTTCCGTAGTCGAACCCTTGCTGGAGTACACTTAGTTTCGTATGCTGGTTACTGATGTCTAGGTCTAGAGAGAAAGCCGAGCCCCTCATCCCTCCAGTTCCCAGGGCATGCGGAATCGCCCTCCCTAGTTACCAAGGCATTCTGACATATCCATAGTTCCGTTGTTGGAGACATAGGGAAGACCCCGTGTATGTTTATGTTATTTCAATTGGCTTAACATATTGTGCTTGCATCTCATGGCAGTTTAAGTCTATTTGTGATGATATAGAATGATGTAAGTTTGATGTCGTTAGATCCTTTTAGTTGAGCTTTCAGTCTAGCGTCTCAAACAATGACTAGTACAAGTATGGAAGAAGTACGAAAAAGTAATTAGCTAAGAGAAAAAACACCAAATGACCGCTGGAAAACACAGGCACATAGAGCGTCACACTCTCAAAAACAAGGTCCCATAGGTATTGACCCATCCCCATCTCGTTCAGATGTTTGGGGTGTTTCTGAAAAATGACCCCTCATTGATGATTTTGGGGTCCACCCAGTTCCCCAAAAACTGGCTCCTCCGAGACGTTCTTCCAGTCAGCAGGGTTGAAGCTGTAACTACCTGTCTTCACCTGGTGGTCGGGGGATGGTTGGGTCGGATTCAAGATGAAGATATTTTACGAGGGAAAATTGGGATTCAAGTGGATATATAATTATATATACTAGTATGTATGATATATAGCCACCAAAATAAAGATTTGGTTGTTGCATCTGAGAATGGGGTATAATCCCAAATTGTGCACATTCTAATAAGGAAAATGATGAACTAGCAGAGTTTCAGGGACCCGAACATATCAGACACACCCCAGTGGTGATGTCTCTGATTACCCACCATCGTGAGGTGAGAAGGGGGGGGTACTGACACCAACCCGCAACAAGTGGTCGGTGGCCAAGTTTGGATCACAACATATCATAATATAATTTCAGTTGCAAAACCTGGTTTTAGAAACTACTACTCGATCTTTTAATGAAAAGCCACTAAACAGCAAACAGCTGCCATAACATCCATAACTTCGAACAAAACGAATCTGCGTCGTTTTTCGCTCAGCGCCTTGGCCAAGACCTCGGCATCTGAATCACCGAAGAAGGGCGGATATCCACAGAGGAGGACAAACATGATGACCTGGCTGCCAATTCACCGTGGGATCACCGACCATTTTAAAAAGGCGATTTTTTAAACGGCGAACGTTTGATGTAGAAAACCAACAAGGTGATATAGGTGCCACGGTGCCATGGTTGAAAAATTGCAGCATCATGAGTGATACTCCCCCAATCCCATTGGTGTCGAAAATAATCCTCCCCATTCAAAGAGTTATAAATTGGATCTCATTGCCATGGTTTAGACTGAATCAGTTTCTCGTATGAATTCGCGGCCATCAAAACCCATCTCCCAATTTTTGGACCTTTCTCATTTCTATCCATTTCACTGACCTTTGGACACTGCTTAAACCTATATAAGTCTTCATGGCATCAGTAAGTTGGGATATACTGGGATATAACCCCATGCAACCAAGGCTGCAATGGGCCATAAACAACTATTCACAGATTAACATAACTAAGTATTATTATTACATTAATTCAATGTCAGCTGCATTTAAGTCTTTGTTCATGCCTCATCAACTGGAGACTGACACCCCGCATCACAACTCATGGCTGGCTTCACCCCGCAGCTCCACAGGTCAGCGGCCTCCAGAGGCAATCTCTGCCATTGGTTTTTTGGCAAATGAGGATTTTTCAGTGGCCAATTATGGCCATTTGATGGTGAATAGGATCTTCTATGGATTCCATCGTTATTTTTGGGGGATTGAATTATTATGGAATGTTAATGAGATATCTATAGAATTTGACCAACCAAAATGGGGTTATAATTGGAATATATCATGGGATATAGGTAACAAGCTTGATATGATATATGGCAGCCGACCTTTGACCATGTCAACACATCCCAAAATTGAGACATGCCATGATCATAATCTCATGGCTCATAAATCACATCAACCCCAACCGGACAACCGTTCAGCGAATCTCCCAACCATACCTGGTCATACTTTCCGTGCAACACCTGCGGTGCCACGTAGTATGGAGTTCCTGCCTGGGTGAACAGCGTCTTTTCCGTCACACACTGCTGGTGACATGAAAAGTGTCACTCCATGGTTTACGATAACTATGTATATGTGTACACATATACTGTACATACATTGATACACATTATCGATGTTGGTCCATGTAACATGTCCATGTTCTGTGGCTCCAAAATTGCTCTGGATGCTCAAAACATCACAGTCCCAGTCCCGCTAGGAGTGACCTCTCTGGTTTCGATGAAAACAAGGTGACTATGGGCGTTTACAATCAACAATAATGTCAATGAGTCATAATAATGACAATAATAAGGACATAATTGGAATAATAATGATGATAATTTAATGGATAATAATTATTACTGCCATACGGGATATAACTAATCGAACTAACCAACTTGCGGTGGTGGCCAAAGTCTTAGACATCGACAGTGACACTGCAGAGGTCCAACTGCTAGGAGCTCGGCCTTGGTTTGAAGAACTTGGCCGTCGGTGTATTTGCACGAGAGTCCAAAGTCGATGATCTTCAGGAAGTTCTTCTCAATTGGCTCCTGGCGAAAAAAAAAAAAAAAAAACCTTGCCAGGGCCTGGGCCCTCCGGCACTTCCATGGTTTTTGCTATGGTAAAGCCAGGTTTTTTGGAGCTGCTGCCATCTTTTTTAAGCCCCGGCCTTGCTGGTGAAGAGGAAATTCTCGGGTTTGAGATCTCGATGGGTGACCTGGGGCGAGTGAAGGTCCCTGACGAAGCTCGAAAGGTCACTTGAAGCTTGGGAAAGAAAATGACCAGGGGAAAATAAATTTAGGGCTGCAAAAAATATCAAGAAACACCAACTTGGTGTCATTGCGAGATACTTTTTTCCACATGCCATGTGTGCCGCGGTCAAGTTCCATGGGATGAAGGATGATGAATGGGGTGTGGTCATCCATCCCATCATGTGAACCTTCAAAAGTGGCTCGAATCCATGGTTGTCCTGTGGATTGATAACCATCCCCTTGAAAAATAGTCCGTGTAACTTGACTTGACCATGGCACCAGATGTGCCAATGCATGGTATGTGGGTTATGATCATCTTTTCAGGAATGGAAATGCTTAAAAAATGAGTATATAAATCCCAAGCTTAATGGATGGATGACCATCCCGCAATATGGCTGTGATTTTTTGAGATCGCCTGGGACTGGCAGCGACGCGAAAATCATTTTGTCCACTGGGCGATTTCGCTCATCGACCAAGGTCCCTTGTGGCGGGGGAGCAAAGTCATCTCAGAGCCTGGGGAATGACACGTTGCGGGTGTATACTTCTGGTGATCCATGCAACCTGGCAATCGAGAAATCCATAATATATTGTTGTTTTTTAAATATATATATATATATATACATATATATACATATATGTGATAAATATATATATATATATACACACACACATATGCACGTACGTATGTGTATGTATGTGTATATATATATATATCTACATGTATATATATATGTATATGTATGTGTATATATATATATGTATATGTATGTATATATATATACATATATATATATATATGTATGTATATATATATATGTGTATATATGTGTGTATATATGTATATATATACATATATACACATATATATATGTATATATATGTGTGTATATATATATATGTGTATGTGTGTATTTGTAAATGTATATATGTACATATGTATATATGTAACGAATATATGTACATATGCATATATGCATATCATATATATATATATACATATGCATGCATCTACATATATATATATATATACATCTTTATTTATGTACAGTTCTGGATAACAAAAATCTATGTGTTCCATCGCAAGTTTAGATTTCCAACTGGAACCTCCCCAGTGCACTGCGACATGGACAAAAAACATGTGAAAGCCGCTGGCCTTTGCTGGAACTGTGCTGCAAACTTGGCAAGATCCGACAATTGTCGGACCTTCCCCGTGGATTGCAACCAATCTTTGAAGCAGCTCTGGATTCTCTCCTGGCAAAAATTGGCAAGCTGGATGTGCAGCAAAACCCTTGATTTCTTCACATTTCTTCTGCATATCAACACATGGAGCTCGGGTTGTGCCATCAAACATGCCAAGGAAAGACCTGAGCTTTTCTTTGAGCAGTTTCATTGGAAATGCCTTTCAGCTGGTTCATCACCTCATCTCAGCATTGAAGGGAAACTCTACAGGAAACCTCATATTTATCGAAGGAAGTTTAGAAGCTAAACCTTCCGACAATATGGACAGTTGAAAAGCAGAGGTGAGAAAAGTCAGAAGTGAGAAGATCAGAGATGAGAAAGTCAGAAGAGAGAAGATAAGAGATGAGAAAGTCAGAAGAGAATAGATGCAGGTGCGCGAAAAGGTAGGAAAGTCGCGAAACACTGTGTTTTTCCAATGTTTTGTGGCTCCGGAGGGTCGAACAGTAGGCTCGCTAAAGCGGC
>BGPT01001154.1:17700-136398 GCA_003297045.1 Symbiodinium sp. clade C Y103 | reverse complement strand
TTAGTTAGCTAGTCACTTACTCAGATAGTCAGTTAGTCAGCTAGTCAGTTAGTTAGTTTGTTAGTCAGCTAGTTAGTTAGTTAGCTAGTCAGTTTGTCAGTTAGTCAGTTCGTCAGTTAGTTAGTTAGTTGGTTGGTTAGTTAGTTAGTTAGTTAGTTAGTTCGTTAGTAAGTTAGTTACTCAGTTAGTTAGTTAGTTAGTTAGTCAGTCAGTTAGTCAGTTAGTCAGTTAGTCAGTTAGTCAGTCAGTCAGTTAGTCCCTTAGTCAGTTAGTCGGTTAGTCAGCTAGTCGGTTCGTCAGTTAGTCAGTTAGTCAGTTAGTCAGTTAGTCAGTTTGTCAGTTAGTCAGTTTGTCAGTTAGTCAGTGAGTCAGTTAGTTAGTTTGTTAGCTAGTTTGTCAGTTAGTTACTTAGTCAGTCAGTCAGTTCGTCAGTTAGTNTTAGTTAGGCAGGCAGATAGATAGACAGATAGATAGGCCGACGCTCCAACCACTTGTCGGTCCATCAGTGAGTTCGCTCTGCCATCCATCAGTCACAGCGACGAACCTGTCCTATAGGTTTACCATTTTTGAAACTTCCGCCACCGCCTTGTGCGGTACTACTGGTATATATACATATATTTTTTTTTTTCATGATCAAAACCAGTGTTTTGCATGGTTTTCCATGGTTTTCCTGCGGAAAACCAAGTAGAAAAGCAACCGATCCGGGATGCCAAACAGGTCCACAAACAATGCCCCCCTGATTTAAGCCGCACCGCAGCCAAGAACTGCCGAGGAACCTGTCGAATCTCCTCCTGTCGCTCCTGGAAAAGAATGATGAAAGAAATGGATATAATCATAGGTGAATAGTGGGACTATTGCTGGGAACATAGTGGGATAATGATAATAACAAAGAAATTATAGTAATAAAAATGGCAATGGGATAGTAATAGTAATAATAAAAATAATGGTAATATTGGGATGATTTAATAGGAAAATAATAGGACTATGATGGGACAATAGGGATAATAATGGGACTACAATGGGAAATTAATCGTGATAAATGAAACAAATAGTAATAATAGGTATATTATACCTTATATAATTATATATATATAATTAGGTTAAGAATGGGAGGATAATGGATAACACTAGGGATATAATGGGATGGGATTACCATGAAGACAATGATAGAAAATATTTATTAATGGGGCGATAATGGATTAATACTGGGAAAATAATGATATGTTAATGGATAAGTATCTACATATCTACAATCACTACTTGACAAGAAAATCCTCTTTCAAAAAGTTTCAGTAGTCAACTAAGTTCAAACACAAAGTTCTGCCGGAATTTTTGAGGGGCAAACACTGACAGCCACGGCCACAGCTCTCCTTCATGGCCTTGTCATAGACCTCTGGTAAGACAAGTTGAGGTGCAACACCACGGGGACCCGTCTCAGGGACGACCACTGGAAAGAACTTGCTCGGGTGGACCTGAGCTCAAGTGGAAACTACGATCATATCACCCTTGGTGCCATGGGTTGTCTATATAAATTCTTAAATTGGTTTGTCTGAGGATTGTGGGTACGGGTACCCCAATATCCAATGGATTATAATCATGTTCCCTCTTAAAGTGCCATGTGCCAGGGCTCCATTCTCCAATTTGTCAGACCCAACTCCAAGTGATGCCATGCTGCAAAGTGGTAGGTGGTATTTTGCTCTTCTTGGAAGGCATCGCGGCTGAGCGTGTCGTTTTGCATGCCAGCGGTGCAACAGATGGGATAGGCCCAAACGTCAACGAAGTTGCTGTCCAAGGTCATCCTCGATGGCCGGTAATTTGAGGCAACAGGATCCGCCATCCCAAATTACTTACCATAAATGTCTAGGATTTCAACCATCTAAAGTTGGGTGGTTTGTGGCATTTCTTTACTAGCATTAGTTGTGCAGGTTCTTCAACCACCCAGAAAATTCACAAGAATGCGCCCGAGATTGAGCCATCCCCTTTCTTCGGAAATTCACAACTCCGAAAAAAGAAATCCACTCCCCCAGAGAGGAAGCAGACAGAAAATGCCAAGCAAAATGGTCCAGCACCCTGACATGGTGCAAGCTTCAGCTACCAACAATTGCAGTCCTATCAGCTGAGGAGATGTCGGTGTGTGTTTCTGCCCCAAGCTATTCCTTAAATCAGGACAATGATTTGCTCAACCATAATTGTCCCATAGAATATTCCCATAGTTTTCATTCAAAACACAAGGAAATTCACGGGGTTCAACCCTATTGCTCTGAGGCCCCTTCTGTGATCCGTGAAGCACGGATGCCATGTGGGAATGAAGGACGTTGTAGGGAGCCAATTTGATTCCTGTGCCGAAAAGAGCGTGTTTCTTGTGAGGGGGATTGTTTTTTGTTTGGGATGTGTTGTTAAGTTGTTAAGGTTGAAACCTGTGTTGATTTTGTTGGCCCCAAAAAAGGTGTAGACCCTGTATGTTTTGTCGTAAACCAGCTATGTAGATGTGGTGCACTCAGCTGATTTGTCAGCAAACATGACGATACGATTATGACAAGATAATGTCTGACAAGAATGCACACGAACAAACACTGGTTCAATGTTTGTTACACAATGTATATTATATATTCTTAGTTGAGAAGGAATATAAAGTTCCCATAACACACACATCTCTGCGCAATTCCTTTGGAATTGAAGTATTGCGTTTTGTATCCCGGTATATCCCGGTCCCTGTCAGTCTGGAACAGAATGGCCTCTGGTATCCCCAGTGATGATTGGAGGAATGTGGCAATACCTCAGCCAACACAGCAGCTTGCTACCCTTTGCCAAGGTTCAAAGGGCTAAAGGGGAACGAAGCAACCTGCAATGGCTGAACATGCTGAACCAAGTGGCAAATATGCAGATGTATCGATACAGTTCTCCATCTTGTAGCAGTGCGCAGCCACATGAACTGAGACTTTCTCGCAGTTGTGGGTGGTGCAAATCGTGGAAACTCCTAGGCCGCCGCAACCGGTGAGTGTCACATCCTCATTCCAGTCACACCTCCACGGACACTTCGCTGTGACAGCTGTGTTGCAGCCCAGCTTCCACCCAGGATGATGGTGGTGTTTTCACAGCCAGTGATCAGGCAATAACGGATACGTGCGGTCACATAAATGGTACTGTCTTTGCAGTCCGCCTCGGGCAGCAATGGATATCAATGGAGAGCATCCGCAGTGCTCAGCAGTTTTTTGTATGCTTGCCACTATTCAAAGAATCTCTGACAGGCAAACAGCTAAGCAAGTTGGATATCAACATCTCCGCTTCCGAGCGGCAATGTTCAAATATTCAATCTCAGCATTGTGCGGCCTGGCAAGCAGTACTCTTCAATTTTGCAAGGTTTGGGTCCAAAACATGTGGCCCATCCATGGGAGGCTAATCGCCCCAGGCCCAGCACCGGCCTGTGGAACCAAATGCCCCGGAGCACGTTACTGATATTCAGCGTCTTCGCCCGCGGTTCCAGGCCATCTTTCGCCACATCGGTCCTTGGATCTCTTGGACTGGCCTGGGATGATAGTAAGTATAGATATATCTACCATAAACCATAGGCAACCAAGTTATTTGCGTCAACTTCTGCTCTGGCCTCCCAAACAGCTATGTTCACTCCCGGGCCCAAGTGGCGTGTAGATATCCTCGTTCCAACACAGCAGCTTTACCACAGCTTTTCGCAACTCTGCTGTTGGCATAGAGGACCTCCGCTGAGCACGGAGGACCTTCCGGTCTGTGAAAATGGGGGAGTGACTCCAAATATCACCCAATATCCAGAAATTGATATTTTCAGGAAGAAAATCTGGGAAAATCATGATAATCCATTAATTGTGGGTGGCCAATTTTCTGACAAACCTTTTTGTGAAGCGGCATAAGACAGTGAAGTCAGTGATATAATTAGTTAAGGAGGTCAAGAGGCAAGACAAATCCGGTGCTCGATAAAAAGTATAAGGAACTCTTTGCTCAATCAAAAGCAAATCTGTTCATCAACTCAGTGCAATCCAGCGACTTTGATGCCAATTCCGGCAGCGCATCTGACCTTACCAGTCAATACACCAGAAGTTTATGATGGCTAAAATCAATGCGTTGCATATAAATTGCGAGTATGTCTATATGTAAAGATGTATTTTTCTGCATGACTCCTGACACTCGTAGGAGCCACACAGTTTCCAGAGGGGCTGTGTCTTTGAAGTGCCGCCACAAAGGATAAGGCCTGCAGACTGCACCAAAGATGACTGCTTGTTCGGACTGGAGATTATTAAAAGATATGGAAAAACAATACTTGCTGTAGGTGATTTTTTAGTAACCAAAATCACACCAAACAAGACGAGGTTTGGGGGGTCGCAATTTTTCTAGTACCTCCCCATGTCAACATGATGTTCTTTGTGTAATCCAGTTGCGCCATTGATACGGCCCATGGCGGGCCTAAAATATCGAATTCCTCTGCTGTGATCGATGCAGGATCGGACTGCAGAGTTAGGCTGGCAATCTGAAGCCATGAGCCTTACAAGTGGCCCAAGTGGTCGCAATTCACCTGTTTCCATGACGGGATAATGATGGGATGTGAACCTATATCATGTTGGCTCTTTTGTTGGGATATGATATGAAGGGATGTATATATATATATATATGTGTAATACATATTACCAACCATCTGATCTGGGTGTGTCTGAGAAAATGGGGATTGAAGGCCAGAACAAAATGGCTATTGAAATATGGGGATGAGGATGATGATGATGATGATGATGATGATGATGATGATGATGATGATGATGATGATGATGATGATGATGATGATGATGATGATGATGATTAGCCAGCAGAGTTGGGGTTACCCTATTTCAGACCAACCCAAATGGCATCCAAAGCTTTGCCATCTGCGGTTGTCTGAAAATGGTGGTATATATATTCCAAAATTCTATGGTTTTGAGTTGGAGAATCGTGTTCCTCGGAACTTCATGGCCATGAGATTGGGTCAATCTGCCATTTTGAGACAAAACCGTTTCCACTGTTGGTTAAATCCATATCTTCGATGCCTCAAAATCCTCATTTTGGCTGGTCAAATCCCTATGTTTGACACTTGAATCATCTTGAATCCCCCAGTTTGGCTGATTGAATCCCCAATTTTATCACTCGTTTTAATGCTGAAATCCCCATTTTGGCCGGTAAAACACCCGGGTTTTCAACCCATCTGGGGACGCCAACCGAGGTGTTGTTTCACAAAGCTATGTAAGGCTTGGGTGAACTCCAAGCCTCGCCCCGAGGAGGGAGGATGCGACCTCGGCGGTGAAAAGGTGAACCACGGAGAGTTGTGATCTTTTGACCCTCCGGGATGGTGTAATGGGACTGTAGCTAGGAAAATTTAAAATCATGGGATGATAATAATAACAAAAATAATAATGATAATAATTAACAATAATAATAAATAACAATAATAAGAATAGTAAAAATAGTAATACTCTCTGGTTATTTAACAGTTCGCCATGGAAAATGGTCCATTTGTAGATGATTTATGATGATTTACCTATTAGAAATGGTGATGTTCCATAGCTATTTTAAATAATCAAAGGGTAGTAGTAATGATAATAGTGATAATGGGATAATGATAATGTGATAATAATAGGAAAATAATGGGACTATCTAGGGATAATAATGGGACTAGAATGGGACTACAATGGGACTACGATGGGACTACAATGGGGCTACAATGGGATATTGATCATGATAAATGAAATAAAAAGTAATAATGATAGGGATGTAACTAGGATAATAATGATGATAATGGATAATGATAGGGATACAATGGGATGGGATAATGATGAAGATATTGAGAATGAAAGGGATAATAATGGGATATCAATGGGGCAATGATGGGATATTAATGGATTTACCCTCTATTGTCATGAGACATGCTTGGCTGGGAAATGCTCTATAAATGGAGATTTATAGCTGGCAAATTCATGGAACTGATTGGTGGATTGCCCTCTGCCATGTTTGATTGCCGGAGGGTAGTAATTATTGAACCATAAAGATACTGTACCCGGACAGAACTCTCCAACTTTCCATGTTGGGCCAAATCACACCATCCCTCCAGCATGGACCCTGCCTTATTTCTTTAAAAAATGAGAATGAATTTAGGGCCGCAAAGGCAAAGGATAAAATAAATATCATAACTATCCAAACTGCCATTCTCACAACATCCCTAACCCAAACAAAAATTCAAAGAAATGGTTGGGAGGACTTGAGAAATGACTTTGGATGACTTTAAGAATCCACTCAAAACATGTTAAAACTCCATAACTGCCAATCGTGTGTTTTATAGTGATTCAACGGGGATTTCACCATCGTTGATAGACATTTACAGAGGTTTTTATCCCAAAATATGAGTATATTGTGTATTCAAAGTCAGTGGAAATATCACCATAGTTATAGCCATTGTATCCCGTAGGGCAGTGGAAATACATCACCATAGTTCTAACACCGTATCCCAACTTATAGGGTTTAAAATCACACCATGGTTCTAGCCATAAAATTGAACCATCAATAAACATCCCCATCATTGATTAATATTGAGCAAAATCCTCATCATCTCCAGTATGATTGATGACTAATCCCATTAAGTAGAAATATCACCCGAGTTTTTTCGCCATATCCCAATTTATAGGGCTTAGAATCCCCCATGGTTCTTCGAAACCCCAATGGTGAAACCCCATCATGTTTCCATGATGAAATAGCATCGATCGCTGATATTCACATAGCCGTTTTTCCCCCTGGTATACCATAGCTATCTAAGGGTATGGGTCAAGTCATTGGGTACACAATTCTTTTCTGATTAATACTAAACATAGACTAAACCAGTGGTCCCCCAAGTCTATAATTTTGACCCATAGCCATTTAACTCATAGCGGCATAAGAGAACCAGCGGCGCTGTTTGCCACCCAGCGGCGAGGACATCGTCTTGGCGCCCGCCGTCCGGGGTGAACTCCGCGGGGACAGCGCCCCAGGCGCCACGCCGGGCGCGCGCTCGTTCCAGACCTCCGTCTTCAGCTGGCTCTCCTGAGGCGAAAATTGGCACGAGGAGTTGGGGAGTTCACCATGAAAAATGGTGAACCATGGAGGAAAATTGGGGGATGGTTTTCCCAAGAAAATTTGGGGATGCATAGTTGGGCTAGCTGATTTGTAGATCACATGGATTTTTAGATGGATCTGCCAACAAAAATAGGGGAATTAAAATGAATTCTTGATTTAGAATCAAATTGTGATAGTCCCCTCTAGAAAGTTAGGGATTGAACCATTAAGAATGCTGGAAAATGTGAATTTAACTAGCGAAAGTGTCTGTTGATAGTTGATTGAATCTAAATGATAGCTAAGTTGGATTATATAACCACTAATTATATTACATATATATATATATACATATGTCTACCATGAACTGAAGTTATTGGAGTTATAATCCAACTTAGCTGTCGCTAGGGGCTTTCACCTTTGCCCATGGCCAAGTTCCTGGGGGGTTGTTTGTGTTTGTGGGTACAAAACCAACCATACATGGGGGATAGAATATGAGGATATCATATGAAATGTAATTCCTGCAATTCATTATAGAAGTTACATGGGAAACTGTGGAAAGATAGTTGTTCATATCATGTTAAACCTCCGAATCCTAACATCATGGATAGGATAAACCCCTAATGAATTGATGACCATCCCAACAACAACTCAGCACGTTACCCAATTTGTTTGACAATCATGGCACACATGGAGATGGATCCCCAGATCCCCATCGTTGTGGCTCTTCAGATGAGCATTGCTGATAGATTTCTACGGAATGGGAATGGGACAAGCATAAAGATACACCATTCACATGTTGCAACATCAATAAGAGAACAACAAATTTTATCAACAGTTTTTAATCAAGATCAACATCCGGCTCAGCTCTTTATGGCAAAAAAAACATCTTGAGACATTTCAGGGTTGCAAACCTCAGGCGCCTCTCCTTCGCTCTTGAGGAACTGAAGATCTGACAGATCAAGATGATCCCAATGAGTCGGATGTCCATCACCTTCAGTGCATTGGAATGGTGATTTTCTGGGGAAAATCCATGGAAAATCGGTGAATTTTGCTATTCGAAATAACCCCAAATCAAAAAAAAAAAAAAAAAAATTTACCAATGAAATTGTGGTGGGTTTATTCGGAAAGGAGATGTGATGATTGGGATTATATTGGATGACAATGCAAAAATCAATATTGAAGATTCATTGGATTGATTGGTTTATGATGGGAGAATACGAGAGAAAACCCCAAACCATCTTTGCTTCAACACCATCATCCCCTTCAAACAATCTAAGAAGATGTGGTTCCTTTGCAGTCACTTCACCCCATTGGAATTCCCGTTGAACTACCCCGATTTCCAACAATCAACACAAAATGGGGCTACAAAACCAACCATGTGTTAAGGATTGTAAGCAGAACAAGCTAGGGATTTCACCGGGATTTTTTTGGTGATACAACCAACAAGCGATGAGGCTCCAAAACCAACCAGATGATGATGTCGAAAGAAACATAGATACCAAACCAATGGGATGTAAAACAAACCACAGTGGGATTTCGGGTCACCGCCGCAATCTTTTTGAGATGGTTCGGTTCCACATCAAATTCAGGGGGTGCAAAGTTTGGAACGCCAATATTTGGATGACTAAAAAGAGAAGCCAAGAATCTTCTGGCTACCCGCCATCCGAAAGTTGACATGTCGTTACAATACCTAGGTACCGGTCGGTCTTCATATCCCAACAAAACAGCCAAATTTCATATATCCCAATTCTATGCTTGGTGATAGCCCATCATTTTCAGCTATATTCCATCAATTTACCCTCTGGTAAACTAATATAACTATGGAAAATCACTATTTTTAATGGGAAAATCCACTATAAATGACCATTTTCAATGGCTATGTTAGTTCACCAGAGGGTATATTCCATCAATTTCAAACAGATCCAAACAGGTGAAATCCCCATTTGGGATGAGTTGTTCAACGACACCGAGGCACATCTCCCGGATCGCCCAGGATGCTTTGCTGCAGGACACTAAAAACGGTCCAGTACGTTGACGCTTCTGTCCTGCAAGCTGCATGGAAATGAGGAGAATATATCTATATATATATACATATCTTTGTTATGTATATACATATACATATACATATACATATATATATATATAATGTGATATTTTATTTATGTATAGAATATGATATACATATATGTGCAGGGACCCCCACCCCCCCCCCCCAGCCAGATGGTTCCCCCCCCCCCTGTGGCCTGGGGGGGGGGTCCCAGCAACAACAGCCCTGCATGGGCAGTGTTTGTGGAACTGTATGTGGTTGATGTCCAGTTTATAGAGAAGATAGGGAGCATTCAGGGAGTTTACAGGGAGTATATCCGTATATAGTATATGTAATATATGGGCACCTTATGCAATGAGTCGTATATAGGTACGCTATGAAACATNTCAGGGAGTTTACAGGGAGTATATCCGTATATAGTATATGTAATATATGGGCACCTTATGCAATGAGTCGTATATAGGTACGCTATGAAACATGTGTAGATAGTATCTGTAGGGTGTAAGGAGTATAGAGGTAGTGATGAAGCCGTGTATGTACTACCATGTTTTAAATGCATGTTTTTATATGTTTACAGATGCGTATATGTTGATATATGTGTATACAAGTATATATATATATATGTGTGTATGTATATATATATATCTAAAAAATATGTACATTCATATGCATGATGTATATATGAATAACTATATAGATGTAAGATATGTATATGAAGTAGCGTAGTATATATATACATATATTTATCTGCAAGTGTATATATATATGTGTGTTTATGTTGATATATTTGTATTTAATATGTATACATTATATATAAAAGTAAATATATATATATAGAGCTAAATATGTATCTATATAGAACATGTTTATATGTATATATACATATATATATATGTGCGATATGTATATAAGTACATGTATAATATATATATATATCATTGTGGCATATATATATATATGATGTATATAGGTATGATGTATCTATATATATATATACATCTACGTATGATATATGCAGATATGTTTAAATGTATGATGTATACATATGTATGTGTATGATACATATATATATATGTATATCTATACATATCATACATATATATATATGTGTATATATATATGATGATGTAAATATACACCTCTCATTACCTCTAAAAGGAGATAGGATCACATAGGTATGTGTAGGTACGCTTTGAGTATGTAATCTGCATACAATGAGTGGTAAACCATGTGTGAGGTATGCTATATGAAGCTCATACAGCTAGACAGGGTCCTGTGACGAGGTTGTGGCTCTCAAATGTGGCAAATAACGTTCAAATGGGGGTCCGGGGACCGGGCTCATATATACATATATACACAATATGTATACGGATATGATCTGTATATGTATGATATCTGTATTTGCATGTAATATGAGATGATGGTGAATATGTCTACATTTTTTTCCCTGGTACATGAAGGTATAACTACATATGGTGGGTGGATGTTGGTGCTTGGAAGCCTACAGCAGGTGAAGCTGAACAAGTAAGTAAACTAAAGCCAAGCCTTTCAAGATTGAATCAAGGTTCGATGATGAGATATATGCAGGTATCTAGGCAACGAGGTGTCAAGGTATCTAGGTATCTGGGTATGTAGGTATGTATGCAGGTACGATCAGGTATGTGCAGGTATGTATGGATGGATGGGTGGATGGATGGATGTATTGGTGAATAGAAGTCAGTGTATAAGTACAATTACAACAAGCTCACCACACAGCATCGCCATCACTATTTCTGGCATAAATCACGGTCGGTAAGGGGAATCATCATCCAAATCGACCAAATGTTTGGCCTGCTGAATTTTCATGATTCAGCCAATTGAATGCAACACTCAACACGTTGAGAAGATGTTATCACCTATAGTAACTCCCAAAAGACAGAAAAGTAATTCAACTTTAAAACTTTAGAAGTCTAGTAAGCCTTCCCACTTAGAATATGTTTCGGCAGTATAGTTGCCCCCGTTGAGTATTTTGGTCCGTGCTAAAGCAGTTGAAAGTATAGTTACCCCCATTCAAATGTATAGCAGCACCCAGTCAAGATTTGACTTTCCTATCTTTTTGGTATCTTGATTGGGTGTATTTCTCAAGTGGTTCTATCAATATAAGATATTCGCATGATATCACCACTATGTCCTATTCATAGCTAAGCATTTATAGCTATAGTAGCCCGAATAAAAGATCGAAAAGTAAATCACATCACTCAATTTTGGATTGGGATCTTGCCAAATTCTATCGTTTTTGGGGATTACTATGACCTTTTTTTCTGCGACTGGAACGGAGGCTGTTCGTCAAAGTCGTCAGGCTGACTCAGGCCCCAACTCGGTCAAGGCGGGTTTACATCTACTGACGCTGAGGTCTAACCACGCCTGGCAGATTTTCGCAGAAAGCATCAAGAAATGCAGGGTTTTTTTCTCATGGGATTTGATGGGGACTTGAGAATCTTTGAGGGATTTAATGGGATTTTATCGGATCTTACATGGATTTCAAGGGATTCTTGTTTGGATTTCATGGTGTTTTTGTTCGGATTTCATTGGTTTTTCTTTATTGGCGTTTAACTTTAATGGGATTTAACGGACGGAGTTCAATGGGGTTTACTGAAGTTCAATGGGATTTCATGGATTTCAATGGGATTTGACCAAATTTAATGAGAATAAAATGGTAACAATAGGATATATCATCAAGCATATAAATTAGCAGCTACTTTCTGATAATCAACCATGGCTAGCGGGGAAATTCCCCATTGTCAAGGCTTTGGTGGGAAAATCAGCGAACTATGGCTGGGGGATTCTCCAGCCAGCCTTGGTGGTTGGGTGGTGCCGCAAATGAGTTGAAAATCGTGGTTGTGGTGTTGGTACCAACTCTGAGACAACCTTCTGTAGCAGTTTGGCAGTGCAAACTTTTGCTCGGAACCTCTAAGATCCCGTTTGTGGTACGAGTACCTGAGTACCCTATGGCAATCAAGGAATCGATGGAAGAAAATAGAAAGTGTTTTATCAACCAGCAAGCAGTTTATGTTTATTATGTATATATTATAATTATGTAGATTATATACAATTATACAATATACATATATATATATATATGCATATATATATATATAACTGTATGTGTATATATATATATATATGCATGTCCCCCATGTTACCAATCAATTGGACAGCATGGCTTTTTTCACCTCGCGCCGTTTTTCACAGCGCCGTGCACCTCTTTGGACAAGGTCGTTGTGTTCATATGGCTCTTCAAAGTCGTCATGAAATTCAGGACCTTCGAAGAGGACCATCCTGAAGTCCACGGCGAGGACCAACTGGGTGTCCAAAAATCTACAGGATGATTAGAGAAAAATACAGTTTAAAAAAAAAAAAAAAAACATGTCTTTCTTCCAATGTAAAATACATGGCCATAACTTGGGCACTTGGGCATGTCCCCCGTTCAGACCCAGCTTAAAATCAAGTCTGCTCCGTACACCAGATCGTCACTTTTCGCACCCAAGACACGGACATCGAACATCGGCAGCGTTTTGGATCTTTTTTCAACTGCCGAGCCAAGGAACTGATGGAGGTATTGAAAACACCATGATCAAAGACTTCACTCCGCACCCATATGATGCGACTCATCCCTGGAGCGTGGAGGTGACACTGCTGACGACGAAGCGGCATGACCCATGTGGCTATGGCTTAAAATCGGGGGCATCCCCAAAAAAAAAGAATGTTCCCCATGAAAATTGTCACAACTTTGGGGCCCCATCCCTCATTTTGAGAGAAACCGATTTCTATACATTTCCACTAGTCACCAATTAGTTGAATCTGTATGTTTGATCGTTATATTTAAACCCCCGCATTTCGGGCTGTGCAATGATGTTGTTTGGAAAAGTTTTGAGGATAATAGGTCTATTCGACTACCATGAACTCCATTCCTAGCTCCAACTGGCGTCCCATTTATCCGCCACCGAGTCGCTGAAGGCCGGGCCAGGCTGGCCAGGCTGGCGAAGCTTGGGCCCATGCAGCCGGGACGGACAGGAAAATCCGCTCCGAGAAACGGAGGTTTCTAGCTGGGAAAATCATCTACCATGGAGGGGGGAAAGTGTCTAGCCATGTTTGATGACACCGAAGTTTTTTTCATCATCCCACTGGGGGAGATCCGCATCGTGGGAAACTCCATTGCCCAACTCCCCATGGGGAATATGCAGCTCCTTAATTCCTGAAAATTCACCACTTGAGGCCTTGAGGGAGTCCAGATTTCTCTGACATTTCTCGGAGTCTGCCGGTCGTCTTCCTGTGCTCCCCACGTTGTTCTGATGCATGTAGTACACTGCGCGGATGATCTGCTGCATGAGGATCGCAGCAACCACCTGGTGGCGCCCAAAACCCAGTGGCTGATCATCTTTCCACATGGGATATAAATCCTGTAATTCTGGACCCAAATGTGCAAAATTTATGGTGCAACTCGTGGTCCCAACCATCTGAAAAAAAAAACACCCGTAGATATGGAACCCAAAATGTGCAATTTCCGATGACGGAATATCCTCTTCTTGACCGCATTGTTGGGGTGCGATGTGGATTTGGTACCCAAAAATGTTCATCAAACCCGATGCCATCCACTGGTGAATCATCATGTTCCCTAAACCACCAAAAGCATGGGGCGGTCAATCCCATGTTCAGACACACCGGAGCAAAAAATCACAAAAATCGGATCATTTTCCACGGTTTTTGTGTCTATCCCCATGAAATCCCCAGGATCTCCTAAGGTCTTCAGCCGGGGTTTCCGGCGTTCCGTCGCGGGAGGCGCCTCTGTGAAGCTACCAGCATCGATGATGCGGTCAAAGAGCTCACCCCCCGAGCACAGCTCCATGACCAGGTAGATGTTCCTGGCGCCATTCGGGCAAGGGCTGAAAACAATGGATCTCACCATGTGATTTTAAGGCATGTGTGTTGGGATATGTATATATGTATATAGTCATATCATCATACATATATATATATATACATAACCCCAATAACTATGATGATATGATGATATCTCCAGTGACAACTGGAACTGCATCATGGAGCCACGTCTTTTGCAGAGCCACGTCTGAATGGCTGGAATGGGATTGGGAAATCCCCGAAAAGATAGAAAAGATGGAAGCAGAATAAGTAGAATCCAAAAAACTGTTCCTGGCCAATTGCACGACCGGGATTTCTGCCGGAAGATTCTCATCCATCATATGGTTGGAAAACTGTATTCGTAGCTCCAATTGGCTCCCCAATTGTTGTCGGGAATATGGATAGCCATAGTTCTTTGCCTCCCCCCTAACCACTGGTCATGGGAGATTTTTTGGGTGAAATGATAGAGATATCATGAGGATGATTTTCGCCGGGATATGTTTTGGCGGATTTGAGATATCATGAGGATTTCAAACATCGCATGGTTTTGGGAAAATCATTAATTCATATTAATTCCCTTATGAAATGTGATGTGAAATTGGGGGAAACAAGGAAAAAAACCCAAAATGTGCATGCCGTTTTTTCAATGGGGGACGTAATGGGGATGTTTTTGGGATATAGAACCATATAGAACCAACACCAGTAGACTATGATTGGCTCGGTCTAGAAATGGCTTGGAGACCCCAGTTGGTCCCAATCTGAACAAGTTCTGGAAATTGAAAGCATGAGGAATTGGATGATGAACCGTGAGGTGGAGCGAACATCTCACAAGATTTCAGAGAAACTGGTGTGGCAGCAGAATGCCTTCTGTTGGGAAGCAACGATTGAGAAGAAATTGTGAACTAGTGCGGTGTTTGAGCAGTCTCGCAATGTACAAACCACTCACATCTTTTATAGAACCACTGATGCACCCTGTTTTCGAGATCTTAGCAGTGAACTTGAAATGGGGTGAAAATCCGAATCGAGCAGTAGGAACGGTTCGTTGGCATGATTCACCCTCGCTTTTGCATCCTTGATGCCTCAAATGACAAACATTTGCCAATTGGAGCATAAAGATCAAGGTTGGCATATAGTGACCCATTCACTACCAGAAACCATTGACTGTTTACGGTGAGGTAAGGGCATGTGGCAGTGGCAGGGATGCATGTGGCAGCCATATATTTGTAGAGTTTCCCGAAGGCTTCAAATTAATTCAGAAAGATCCACTGTAAAAGCAGATCTGTCGCTTCCAAGCCAATAGTACTCCATTCATGACAAATGAAATTCTGAAAACCCTTTCCAAACACGTAGTTGCTGCTTCACCAGAAGCTGCTCAGCCAGACTCGCCTCAAATCCTCAAAGCTTTCATACAGCTTGATGATGTTCGGATGGTCCTCAAATTCTGACGTGTACCCCGAAACCCAAAAGTTCATCATAATTTTGCCCTATAAGATGACTTTATTTTCCTGCGGGTATGCCCCATATTAGGAAACTTTCATATGATTTTATCAAAGATCATCAAAGTTGTAGCAAAACATCAAGCAGTCACAGAAGTTTTGCAAGAAGTCTTACCGCATAAACAGACTCTGGCTGGGCTCTGCAAAAGCAGAACGAATAGGTTTACCCTCTGGTGATCAAACGTGGCAACTGAAAATCCCCTATAAACGGAGGTACTAATTGGAAGAACATCTATGAATGAGGGATGTTCTATTGCCATGTTTGATTACCATACCAAAGGGTATGTCACCTAGTTTAGTTATGCAGTGTCAACGGTCACCTCAAGTGTCTCCCGCTGTCCAGCCCTGTCAGTCCATCATCTTCATGATGGCGATCTCTTGCTTGAAGCGCTCAATGTTTTTCATCTTGCCCTCACAGAATGGCGTGCGGTCCCAGTCAACACCTTTGCACAAGTCCTCTACAAGAATTGCATCTTGGGATTCTCCAATACACAACCATTTAAGGAGCAAACCATTTGGATACATACACCTTTTTGACCTTTTTTGTATCTTTGGGATATACTTGAATGCAAAAGAGTGCACAATTCAGATTCCATCTCCAACTGCCAAAAACTGTCTCCCTGCAGCCCTTGCCTTGGCAATTGTTTTCACTGCTCGGATGGCATTTGTGGCTTTGTTCTTGCCCTTGCAGACGTAGCCATAGGACCTTAATACTTGAGCCACTTGTGGGATGCAGATGTTAAAGCTGAAACCACCAGCCATAAAGCAGGCCGTTAAGCTGATGACCCCTCACCCAGCTTCTTCTTGTCAAGATCGTAGAAGTCCAGGAGTTTTCCTTTCCACGATTTGATGATTCTTGCACTCAGCTATACACGATTTCGTGCAGTTAAATGTCTTGGGAACAGCGTTGGTTGAAGTAAATCTCACCTGCGCTGATGAAACTTCAAGCCCCCAACACTTTGCAACAAATCATTGCAAATCTTGGTTTGACTGAACGGTGAATTCCCCTGAATGCAATGCGTCATCATCTTTTTCCCCATTGTATAGACTGGCCTTTTAAATTGGGTGGCTCTGTACCCTATTCGCAGACTGGCCAGCCATCTCTCAAACTCCCACCAGCTTGTGGAGAAGCCTGGATTGTCGATGATAAACTGAGCTCTTCCCATCCCGGTGGATGTCGAATCTTTTCCCTGCGCAGATGGCTGAGCTGTGTGACAAAATGGCAAATGGCATGCGATAAATTTCCGACAACTCCACTTCCCCGTTGGCTCCAGCAGTTCGACCTTTGTGTTTACCCTCTGGTAAGCTAACATAACTATGGAAAATCACCCTTTTTTAAGGGAAAATCCACTATTTCTATGGCCATTTGTAATAGGAAATCACTGGCGCAACAAAAAAAAATGGGTGCGGGCCTTGTCATGGGACTTGTCTGGTGCCTGGCAGTTTGGGCTCAGCAGAAACAGCAAGTGGAGGACCATCAACTAGAGTTGCAAAGCAAAAAAGAAAACATGGAAAATCATCATTTTACTTGTGCTTAGTAGGGAATGGGGGAGTGACCTATAATAACCATTAATAATCATCCCATTCCCCCATTCCCTACTAAGCACAAGTAAGTCATTTGAGTTTATTTCAATCTACAGTCTACATCTTTTAATCAACTGATGTTGTAATGAATTTTTTGGGGAAGCATGTAGCCACTGCAGTTTGATTCATCAATTGTTGGAAAAAAAGACAAGCTCGATTAATGTGGTAAAACCAATGCCATAAGCCATCCCCAATGACTCACTGTAACATAAATGGGTTTTATTTCCACAATCCCCAAATGGTATATAGTTGGTTGTGGCCTTCGGTTTTCGCTGTTTGTATCATCAATTATCCCCAAATGGTCTTTCCTTACATTTCAAATTAAATCCCCATAATATCCAAAATTTGGGTGGTTGCATCCCTATTTTTGCTATATAATCTCCCCCCATAAAATGACCAATGTCAATCATTGGTGTTAAACCATTCCAGTAACAAACCATTTGGGGGCCATTTCAAATCATCCCCAATAGTGGTCTATCCAAGTTCATAAACCAGTATTGGGGATCATTATAGTTGTCCCATAATTATCCACTAGTATCCCATGATTAAACAAAAAAAACAATTGGATATATCATCCCAACTCTTCATGCTGAAAGCATCAGTTTCTGATAGTGAAATCGGCCTGTTTAATGCTAAATCCCTCTTTTTTCATGGGCAAATCACCAATTTTTTCCTGCTTGAACCACATGTTTTTGGGTTAAATCACTATTTTTGTTGGCTTTCTCTTTTAAATCACAATTTTTCTGAGGTAAATCCTCATTACTCAAACTGCCTGCAGAGGGTTCTATCACTTTTTGCTGAAAAAACCTGGTTACCTCACCTCAGCGGGCTTCGTACTGTTGCAGCCCATGGCAGGAAAATGCCTCCCACCACCGTGGCCAGCGCCGCCCGAAAGGAAAGGTGCTAAGTTGACGTACAGTTCACTTGGTGAACTGTTGGTTTGATTAGGGAGATATACAGTAACTATATTTGATGATCTAAAAGCAACAAACACAACTGGGGGGGCCTCACCTTTTATCACTATAGCTGGGTATAATTATTCTATAAGTCAGTTACAATTTAGTTTTCCATAAGAGGATAATTAATGAATCCCATCCGCTCATAGCAACCTCCAACAAGATGCCAAGATAATGGAAAAAACATCCTTGTGGCACACTTTTTGGCATCTCTTTGGGGAGTACCACACAGCCGATCTGCAACTAGGTATCGATGAGTATAGAAATGAGCTAGACATGGGCTGGTCTAAAATGTGGGGGAAATATATGTCTCTCGGATGAGAAAGTGCTGTTCTTCATGATTGAATCGCAAAAGCAGGGGGATCCACCTTTCTTGGACAAACGCAACAGTGAAACACATGTCAAATCCATTCAAATACCAACAATAAAATACAGTAAACTGACTTAAAACACATCTCAAATATAAAGATTATTTGAACCTGAACACAGGATGTAAAAGGGAGTCTTGTTGGAGTCTAGCTCCCTCCACCATGGGAGTAAAAGAAATATGTTTGGATTCTCCCTCGGTTTGACTCCAGCAGTTTCAACGTCCGAGCTTACGGTCCTCCACCCTGGGTGATACTTCAAATCTTCTGAAATGGTGGGTTTCTGCAAAAGTGGGAGTTTCCTAAGTCATGGGAGTACCCCCAAATCATCCAAGTCATTAGACCAATGTCGTATACCCTATGGTGACTTGGGGATCCCCCATTTTCAGAAACCTCCATCGGTCGCCGCGCCTGCGCCGTATTCGGCGGAACCAATGAATGGCTGAGATCTAGACTGGATCCAAGAGTATGCGAATACAGCGCCCTACAACCAATAGCACTTGGAAAAACAACACCACAGGTATGGATCAATTTTTGTAAAACCCAACAAGCCGCAGATTTTGCTCATGGTAAGTATTAACGATCCAATTCTTGGGGTACCCCAGATTGACCCATACCCAAACATGGGTCAAGACCTTGGTATGGTTTTTTTTTCAGTGTCTGGCCTCCCCTACCTAGCACGCAAAGCACGACCGCATGCACCCCCAGCGAGCACGTTAGCTCATCATTCTCGCTGTCATACGGCAGAGCAAAACCCTGCTTGCCACGTTGGCCCCAAGGGTACGAGCACTCGGTAGGCCAACCCCTACCAAGCACTCCCTCCGCGTGCGCCCCACACCCGGCCAGCGGTGTGAGAATGAAGCAACAAAAGTTGTTCACTTTCGCTCGACCATCCTGCCACCGACGTTCAGGAAGGAAATCTGGGTTGCTCATTCTTGGGTAGGGCGAAAGAACTCACACTCAAAAAGGCTCCAAGATTTCTACTGCAACATGCAAAAAACAACAAGTGTAAACCTTAAGCCGAAGGCGATGTGTCGACCTGATGAAGTAGCAGCAGTAGAATCACCATGATACTAATACCAATGCTAATGTCAATGCCAATAAATACTTATCCCAATACCAATTACCAATACTAATACAAAAATCACCAAAAAAAGCCATGAAACTGATCACAGTAACAATATGTAACAATAGTAGTAGTAACTTGAAGATATACACAAACCGTATATTACGATATCATGATTATCATCACCACTACAAGCATCACCATCAGTGTCACCACCCCAAGCACTACCATGACAACCACCACCACAGTAAGCTGGCCGAGGAATCTGCCTGGCCAATACCTATTCATGCTGTGTGCTGCATGGTACATGTGTCAGCGCATATACTGAAAAACATAGTGAAAAGACCTTCCAACAGAGGTTCGCCTATCATGACCAGAACGTGACACAGAGGCTGCACATTTTCATGGCCGCGCAAGTTCAACAAAGCAATCTGTCTGATGTTTGGCCTTCCCTACCAAGCACGCAAAGCACGACCNAACGTGACACAGAGGCTGCACATTTTCATGGCCGCGCAAGTTCAACAAAGCAATCTGTCTGATGTTTGGCCTTCCCTACCAAGCACGCAAAGCACGACCGCGTATACCCCCAGCAAGCACGTTAGCTCATCGTCTCGCTGTCATCTGGCACAACAAAACCTGTTGGCCATGTTGGCCTCAAGGGTACAAGTGCCCGGAAGCCCAACCAAGGCAGGGGATTCTCCGTCACAAAGACCCCAACCAAGCACTCCCTCTGCGTGCGCCCCACACCCGGCCAACGGTGTGAGAATGAAGCAGCAAAAGTTGTTCACTTTAACTGAACCCNAAAGACCCCAACCAAGCACTCCCTCTGCGTGCGCCCCACACCCGGCCAACGGTGTGAGAATGAAGCAGCAAAAGTTGTTCACTTTAACTGAACCCAGCACCAACGTTCAGGAAGCCTGGCTGCTCATTCTTGCGTGGGGCGAAAGCACACATAGGCAAAAAAAATTGAACTCTGCTACTACAAACATCAAGAAAACACTTTTAAGATATTCAAGTTTCCACTGCAAAATTTCGGANNNGCGAAAGCACACATAGGCAAAAAAAATTGAACTCTGCTACTACAAACATCAAGAAAACACTTTTAAGATATTCAAGTTTCCACTGCAAAATTTCGGATCTCACTGATGCTTCAAGGAATTCCTGAAAATCTGACACGACACATTACCAAAACCACTTTGTGGACCAGGTTGGAACATCATCGCCATATCAACAATAACCNACATTACCAAAACCACTTTGTGGACCAGGTTGGAACATCATCGCCATATCAACAATAACCTAATCGCCGTCGTCACCGTCACCATCACCATCACCACCAACACCACAACCACCATCACCATCACCAAAACCATCATCATCATCATCATCATCATCATCATCATCATCATCATCATCATCATCATTGTGATCATCGTCATCGTCATCGTCATCATCATCATCATCATCATCATCATCATCATCATCATCACCAAACCCACAGCAAAAAAAAACACACAAAAAGAAGCTATGTAGTAAAAATCAGCGAGCTGGCCCTTCTGTTGATTTTTTCTGCTGCGCCCATCGTCTAACTGAAAAAGTTGTCACACGCAGCAAGGCAGCCTCCAGCACAACTAATTATTGAGGGAGGCCCACCTTCACCANTGCTGCGCCCATCGTCTAACTGAAAAAGTTGTCACACGCAGCAAGGCAGCCTCCAGCACAACTAATTATTGAGGGAGGCCCACCTTCACCATGAGCTGGCAACAATCTCTTTTGTACTTGTAATGGGTCGACACAAATGAAAGATGATGAAGACAAAGCCCAGCAGAAGTTCGCAACATTCAACCACTTTCCGTCCACCATGACCTGAACGTGACAAAGAGGCTGCATATTTTCAGGACTGCGCAAGTTCAACAAAGCAATCTGTCTGCCGTTTGGCCTTCCCTACCAAGCACGCAAAGCACGACCGCATATACCCCCAGCAAGCACGTTAGCTCATCGTCTCGCTGTCATCTGGCACAACAGAACTGCTGGCCATGTTGGCCTCAAGGGTACGAGTGCCTGGGAGCCCAACCAAGACACGGGATTCTTCGTCACAAAGAGCCGTACCAAGCACTCCCCCTGCGTGCGCCCCACACCCGGCCAACGGTGTGAGAATGAAGCAGCAAAAGTTGTTCATTTTAACTGAACCCGGCACCAACGTTCAGGAAGCCTGGCTGCTCATTCTTGGGTAGGGCGAAACACCAAGAGCACCCAGAAAACAAGAGTTTTTACCCAGATGTCATCAACATTCATAAGCTCTCTGTCTTTCTCTCTCTCTCTCTCTCCCTCTCTCTCTCTCTCTCTCTCTCTCTCTCTGTCTCTCTCTTTCTCTCTCTCTCTCTCTCTCTCTCTCTCTCTCTCTCTCTCTCTCTCTTTTCTGTCGCTAGCAGAGTCAACACAACTGCTGGAACTCCAACGCGTTTTTTCCAGAGGGAGTCACAGCAAGGATGATGCAAATGCCTGGCACAGCCAGCACAGCGCCAGCAGTAGGAACCGACGTAATACCCCCAAATATTGCCATCTTGGCAAAGAAATTGACCTAAATGGTACCCTGTTTGTTGGCAAACACACACCTAATCTTCTCAAACTAAGAACAGCCAACGCGAACTAAATTTAGCCACTTCAGTGAAAACAAACTTGCCCAACGCGCATTCCATCCAATGTTCCTTTTCCTTTACCATCCTTTTTCAATTTTTTTCACCAGCGCCAGCGTCTGCGTTGCCTTTCCGACGTCGAAATTCACTGAGGCTGTGGGGCCTGGAAAAGGAGGAGCCAATGGACAGAAAAACCTCCAAATTTTCTTGAGCCCTCCAGGAGACTAACAGTTTTCTGTGGTACACCTGGCCAAATAGTTCCATGATTTACCGAATGCATGAATGTACAAAAACCTTCAAAACGAAAAACAATGATCCCGGTCAGCCACAATGTGTAGGGAAACACTGAATCCGCTGGGCGCTTAGCTCTTTTTGAAACAGCACTACAGCGTCAACTTGTACGCGTATATACAGGGTGGGCTTACTGCAGCATTTTTTACACCCCGCTCAAACAAGCAGGATCACGGCGAGGCTGTACGGTTTTGTATGGGCATACCTTCGACGGTTGCATTGCCAGTTCGTTTAGATATATGTATTTTAACCTACGTATGCTGTATAGATCCATAAAAGCTCAATCGATGGCTGGGGAAAGGCAAATTACCATGCCATGTCCAGCAAAATTTGAAAAATCACGCGTCAACTAGCGGCGCCACAGGACCCAGCGTCCTCGACTTCCACCGTTACGGAAGTACCATTGGCCAAGCCAATCACTCCATTCCCGCCCAGAACTGTAGTGATCTCGATTCCACGACCAAGAGGTCGATTCAGTTCGGCGGGCGCAAACGGTGCAGGTGCGGATGCACTGCTCGGGTCTGGACCAAGACAGGCTGGAGCACTGCTGGTGGGAGGAGCATCAGGTTGACCTGAGCTGGATGCTGGGGCGCCTTGCTGCTGCTGTTCTTCTTCCTCAGCTTTTCGCTTTTTGGTTTGTTGATCTTTTGCCTGTCCGGACTGCGTCTCCTTCTTGCATTTTTTCAAAGACCTTTGGACGATTGACTTCATAGATGTTCTGCAAGAAATCGGAAGCATCCTGAGTTGGGATTTGCACTACACCTGTCCAAGTGAGCAACCCACGATGGGTGCAAGGCTTTTTCAAGTACTTGAGATACTCTTCCTCGGACAACAAGATAGATCAAGTGTCTGCCGAGCATGAAAACCCAGACCTTGCCGAAATGTCGGTATTCGACTGGGAACCCATCAACTCCACGGGGATGGTCGTTGAACAGCAACTTTGTGAGCGAATGGTCATATTCGGCATTGGCGGCGATGCCAGCTGCTACTTGCTGCGGCCCACATCAGGGAGATGCGCCCATACAAGGAGGTCCCATCGAATGCAGTCTTGCATGCACTCCTCTTCCCTCTTGGTGGACCCTCGCGCAGAACTGAGCATCGCAGCTGTATCTGTCTTCGAAAGTTTCGCAGTGCATGGCTTTTGCCCTCCTCAATTTGTCCGTCGCATCCTCGACCTCGCCAGCCTCGACTGAGGTGAGACCTCTTTTTCCGATCTCGATGTATGCCCGCCCCAACTCCTTGCTTCACAGCCTTGATCTCCGCCGGGTACTTTCCCCTGAGTCCAGACTGATAGCCGTCAGCTCCATATTTGGCTGGTGATGTATAAATGCCCGTGCCGGGCACGAGGCCGTGGCGGACAATCAACCCGCCAATATGCCCTCAATGTCCTGCGCAAGACCACGCTTGGGATCTGGTCAAGGGGCACGCTTGCGACCACGTTGGGGTGACAGAACATCTGCACGACCGATGCATGACTGCGGGACGCAAGGCTTCTGCTGAGCGTCCCTGGATGGCACTAATTTTCATTAGGGTCCATTCGCGATCCAAAGCATTGCTTGCAGACCCAATATTATCAACTGTTGACATGAGGAAAAAACCGCCCTTGCGGAGGTGGAAAAGGCCTCACGGGTCAGAGCACGCATTGGGTGAAATGAGCCACCCGAAAAAGAAATAATCACCTGCGTCCATGACCATGGCTGGTTACCAGCTCGGTCCGGTCAGCAGCACTACGGCTGACGGTTTGGTGGTGAAATTGCTGTCAACATCAAACACAAATTGGCCTGCACAAGCAAAGCAAAAAGTCTAAAGAAAGGATCCAACTGCTCAAATGCTGACTACAGTAGCCTGACGGCAGGCATTCCCTTCAGGATCGTGCGCAGGGCACAAACACGGCGGCTGAGTTCCTTGGCAGCAGACTGAGTTGGTGGGAAAGATTTAGATGGGCCCAACCTCATCACTGTATTCTGGCACGGCACAAGCACGAGTCAAGGCTTGCCCCCATGCGAAGCGAGCACTGGGCAGAACATGCCGAAGGGCTGGCGTAATCTCTGGACCATCAACCTCTCGGGGCCCACCGCCCCCCCCACCAACAGGAGCAGATGCCCTAGCAGCCGGCCTGCAAGTGGGGTGGATGCCGTGCTGAGCGGACACTGTCCAGCCACAAGCCAAGCATGGCTGCAGGCCACGGTCTTGAAGCCACTGGCAGGGACCCGCCCAGCCTGCAAGCTACCCGCGGGCGTTAGCCCCTGTCTGGTCCACTTCCATGGCAGCCCAACCGGCATCGTCCAATCGCCGCCGAGGTCGGTCGCCACCAACCGGCGTGCTGGCCCTTCGCAAGGGAAATCACCTCCACCCGCAAGTAAGAAGCAGAGGGGTGCACCCCCGCTCTGAAGTAGAAGAGCTCGGGGAGAGGTGACCCCCTTCCGGAAAACGCGGAGAGAGTGAACGATATGGCTTTGACGGAAGCTCAAGTCCTTACAGCTAGGGTTCTATCAAGGCCGCGAATGCACATGAGTTCAAGCCTACACTTGCCATACGTGTCAACTTTCCATTGCAGACGTGATGAGGTTCTTCATGTTGCACTTGACATTAGAGGGTACTTCTTTGCAGAAGGCTGCTCCAAAATCTTCCAAGTCCACGAACAAGTTGTGGCCAAGGCGGATCTTTTCGCAGCTTCCGTGTCCTCTGCAAACCTTGTGTGTTCACCATGGTGGCATATGCTTTGAATCTTTCGTCAGTCCAGCAAGCACGCAGCACACTCTTAAAGTCCTCATGGGTGCCAATCTCAGGCTCATATGCAGTATACCGTCTATGAGGATGGCTGGGACTTCTTCCGCCTGGGCATTGATGACCATGGTGCAGGCGTATTCCTGAACGTGATCTTCCATAAAGTAGCTTTTTGACTACCCCCTCAAAAATCATGAGCGCGGCGTCGACGCCGGCTGATTCGCACCTGCGGATGAGCTGGCTGCTTCGGCTGCGCTTGCTGCAAATTGGACATTGGCGGTTGGGACGGCTGTGGCCGGTGCTTCTGCAGCGGCTTTCGGAGCTACAGGCACACCGCTGCCGGTGGCCTACCACGATCAGGGGTGCCCTTCCTTGATGCGCGATGCGACCATCACCCTTTGCCGGAGCGGCCTTCTTGTCCTTTGGACCTCCAGCCTTGTTCTTCTCCGCAATGCGGTTGCGATTCTCACAGAATCGCTCATGGTCAATCAAGTTTTTCATGGATTGGTGAAAAAAACATAGGATTTCTCATGTGGCTTCTCATTGGCGCGATCGAACACGTCAATGTCATATTTCAGCAATGTGACTAGGACAGATTTGCCTGAGCAGGATGTCACGGAGCACAGCATCGTCAGGAGTTGAGGCCATACCCGCGAGAGTAGCATCCCACTTGTTGACAAACATTCTCAAGTCCTGGACAGTATCACCTACTTTGACAACACCCAAAAGATCTTCAACCCTATAAAGACTTCCAGCTTCTTCTGATATTTTGAAATTGTCTTCAAACATAAGCAAAACATACCTTCCTCTTGTTTGGATACCCTTCCTGGCTTGTAGCTCTTTGAAATTCAGAATCCTGATGGCCAATTCTCCTTCGGCTGAGCGAGTGAGCGCTGCTGATAGCTTTGTAACCAGCGTCAGAAACTTGCCTGGGTCCTGAAGCTTCCCCCCAAGCTGCTCTCGGGCGCAGGACTGGTCGCACACTTCGTTCAGCCAGGCCCATGCCTCATCTGGACGATCTGAACAACTCTTGGCGCTCATCCCGAACATGATTCTTCCAATTCCTGTATGATTCTGGTGCCGGCATGTTATTCAACTTGATAACTTCAGCTTCTTTGGTCTTTGGCTTATCCTTTTCATCGCTTTGGGTTAAGGCTTTCACCACTTCGACCAAATCCTGAATACCAACACCATGGTGCCGTTTGTTTGCACTCTTGGGAGAATCGTTTGGAGGGGCAGGAATAGGCTCAGTCTGTGCATATCCAGGAGTATGAAACCCTGTGTCCGGAATCGTCAGTGTTGGCTTGCCGTCGCCGGCAGCTGTCTCAGCGTTTAGTCTTCCCCTTAGAAGGTTCTCCAACTTGGCTTTTGCCTCTTGCGCTAAGACGGCTGGGGCTTTGATCTCGACGATCGGCTCGGCTGCACCACCACCTCCGGTTTCATCTGGGACCCTAGGAGTGCTAATGTTCAATTTTGCAGGCTTCTGCACACCGCCGGATGCATTGGGAACTGCGGGCTCACCGCTGCCGGTGGCTGCGGCTGGCGCTTGACCTTTGATTGATTTCAGAAGTTCAAGCTGCTCCTGCAAGTCGTCAAAGGAATAATCCTGAAGGGTGAGATTCTGAGCTTCGGCTTCACTGAGCTTTTCGCCAGTTTCGGCCTTGAATTTTTCAAAGTCTGCCTTGACACGGATGTACCTAGCCTGTTCAATAGCTACTTGATCAGAACACTCTTTCTACGCGTATATATACACAGGGTGGTTTTACTGATGGTTTTTTTTACAATCCCAAAACTGAAGCTCGAAATGAGGATCTCAAAACTAAACAAGTTCAAAATACACTCGCAAAACCACTTCCAATACACCCCAGTTCCACAGGTGATTTATTATTTTCACTCTGAAGCTAGCCATAAATTTGGAATATACGCCATTTCCAACGGACCCAAATAGCATGTGGTTCGTTGTGAATCCCACCAAACAGGTCCTTACATGCTCATAGTTTGTTAGTTCAGTCCGCATTTTAACCCATCACTGCCCCATCGCTATCCCTCAGAATCCTATCATTAAAACACCATTTTCCGCTACTATGTTCATCTATTTTCCCATATAACTACAGTACCCACCCCATCATTATGTCATAATTATTGTCCCTTCATCATGCCATCATTTCCCATCATTCTACCGTCACTATGCCACCATTCTCCCATCCATATCTCATATCATTATCCCATATCATTCTCCCATATCATTTAAGCCATCATTCTTTTCTGATCATCATCATCCCATTATTGTGATCACACAGTTATGACCCTATAGCAAGTTATGGTCATGGGATTATAACTCCCATAACTGCTTGCTACAAAAATCATGATAATCCCATTGATCTACACGTATATATCTATACCCTCCGGTAATCATGGCTTTTTCTCGAAAATCCACCATCTCTAGATTCTAGATCTTTTTCGCAGCTATAAACCTCCATTTATAGAGGATTTTCCAGCCACGTTGGATGACCGGAGAGAAAATCACCGAGCTCTTGCCTGCTGAAGTATCGGCCGTTGGCCCGGCGGGCCCGGCGGGCCCGGTGGCGCTCCCGGCACTTGGCCCATTTGCATCATCTGAAGCCTTGGCGCGGGAACAAGACTTGGGGGAAAAATAACAGCTACGTAAACATTTACATCGTGTGTGTATTTAAGTGTATATGTATATCATTATATATCATGTATATATAATTATATACATATATGTGTGTGTTTACATGCACTCCAAAAAAAAGGGGTTGATTCTTGGGTTTACCACTTTGCCACATTCCTTAAGAAACATCGTTTCTTTGACGAAGGTCACAGCCATCTCTTGGCGTCCAGACAACTGCTGCTGTTGCTGTTGTTCCAGAAGCCGTTGCTGCTCCTGAGGCCGCAGAATGGAGAATGGAAATGGGGATTTTACCGTTTTAATGGTGTGGCAAAATGTTTTTCTATCAGCAAGGTTTGGAAGGTAAACTCGACACTAGGTGAAGGCTTGTTTTCTATCAGGCTTATAACTTATAAGCAGTACATTTGCTTCAAAATATCATGATGAAAGGCTCGAATCCCTATCAGCTCAGCCACGACATGAAGCTACGGGAGCACAAGACAGAACGCGATAGGAAAAATTAATGGATTTTCAAAGAACTAGATGTTATATGATGCTATAGGCATCTATAGGCCATATCGATGTCAAAATAAACACTGAAGCCACTCTATCCAAGCCGCTTTCGAATCCAAGGTGCATGTTGAAGCAGTTCCTGCTCTGCTCCAGGCTGGTTCTCCGGGAGCAAATTCTTGAGCACAACCCTGCGCCAGAACACCATGGGAGCTGCCAGCGATATATCGCTCAGACACATGCGGAATGCAAAAAGTCACAGCGCAATCCAAGAATGGTGGAACCTCATGATTTTCCCAAAAGACAGAACGTTGGTTGTATATCCCATAAAATATTCCCATGAAATGCTTCAAGCGGACCCCCTTCACCTGATTCACCAACAGCCCCATTTCCAACCCTTTTTGTCATGTGATTGGGGAATTCATAACATGTTTTCCAACATTTATAGATGGATTGTCAATTCAAACCTCCCTTTGACCGGATATTTCCCAGCTTTCTTTCCTGACAACGTCCATCGGACAACAGCAACCACCACCATGGCATGACCTGTCTGCCCAGCTCGGCACCAAGAGCTGCTCAAGCTGCTCGATCACTGTGATGGTGTCTACCTCTGAGTGTTTTCGATGAGGTTTTTGGTAACAGATTTCGCCAGCAAAAATAGGGATTCAACCACGAGTTTCATGGTGATGTATATTTCATTCATGATAGCTAAGTTGGCTCATAACTTCGTTAACTAGGTTTTTTTTGGTGGGGGCTATGACTGTAGCTAGTAGGGTCTATAAACCAACTTGTACTTGGGGGGCCTCACCTTGTACGAGAATCACCAGGTGTTTGCCTTACACAAAATGCGTGTTTTGCCTTTGAAACCAGCAGGTTCAAACCGAAGATGCATATGCGTTAGTACGTTAGGTCTAATATTATATATATATGATTATATACATGTATGTATATATTATTCAAATACACTCTCTATCTATTTATCTGCTGTATCTGTCCTATCTTTTTGCCCAGACTGAGCCACTGGCCCCATCAATCACAGCCAAGGCTTCAGAGTGGCTAACTGGCGATGGGATCAAGGAGATCCACAATGAAAGTTGCCAGTTTCCAATGGATCGGCGAAACGGCGAAACTCGACAGGAAACCATGCCATTTCTCCCTTTCAAAGATGGGTTTTTCGGAAATTCCAAAATGGCATGGTTTTTCTTAATTGAAAATGACCAAACTCCGTGTGGATTTTCGGGGAACCTCACCATCAGACAAACCCATGCTGGAGACTCGGAGTCCAAACGTTGGGGAAACCCCAAGGCAGCACCACCACAAGCGTCTGCAAGACATGCCGTCGGACCAGGATCCTCAAAGAACTGCATCAAAGTTGGGGCAATGGATGCTGCAGCGGCCTCCAACTGGGTGGGAAAAAGTGGAGGATGGTGAATAAATGATGGATATGTCCGGGAAGTCATCCAAAAATGCTGGATGTTTGGGATATTTTCCGGGGCGTTCTGGCACCAAAGATTGACATTGGACATCTTACGGTAGGATGACCACGAAAAATCGGGATACAACCACCCAAAATGAGGGGATGGGATTTCACCAACAAACCTTTGGAGAGAATGGATGATACTGTGGGATTCACCTGCCATAAAGCCCCAACTGTTGATGGGGAAAAAAACCACCCATTACTGGCAAGTCATTGGGGATGGTTTTTGGAGCTACATTTCTGGTTTGTGCTTAGGGTTGAGTTGGATGCCGCATTCACTGGCCATATGTTTCTATGTTTTGTATGGAGAAGATGAAATGATGACCAAAATTAAATATGCAGCTTGGGAGTGCCCACATTTTGAGACACACTGATATGGCGGTCAAAATTGACGACCCAGAAAACTACAGATGGACTGGTTTACTTTCAGGATCGTAACACAACAAATTTGGGGTACCCCACCATATCACTAGAAAGTTCAAAATCTGTCCATGATCAGGTAGTTCTTTGATGTTTAATGATCTTTTACATTGCATAGTATCAGCACAATATGGTTACGACTTGGCACGACTTGGCACGACTTGGCAAGACTTGGCGAAAATGGTGCCCTTGAGGGTACGGATCAAAATGCTTGGACCCAGAAAGGGGAGGGTTTCATGCTGAAAATGTGTGCATTGATGCTTGTGTCACATCAATATCTATGTGACTATGCATGAATATATAAACATGGCACTGGAACATCAGCCATTCAGTTCGATGATCCCCTAGAAGCTCCATGTGGTTCCGGGGGTTTCTCAGCTGCCCACCATGGTCGATGACACCGGAGGGCGCATTCCATCATCATCATCATCATCATCATCATCATCATCATCGTCATCATCATCGTCATCATCATCGTCCTCGTCACCATCATTGGTATTTCACTGTATCCCTACTATTATCCATTCATTTTCCATTCTCCCCATAGATCCCCATCATTGTCCATTGCTATCCCATCAAACAACCCTAGCATTCTCCATTTCCATTCTCCAATCATATTCCCAGTCTATCCCCATGATTTTCTGGTCGAATTTCAGGATCCATCATGATTTTCATAGATTTTCCGTATGATCTGTCCATGCTATTCCCATTTCGCGAGCGTTTTCTTGGGCGGATCGTGGCTATCCCATCACCCAAGGCCTCGGGGTCAAACTTCACCGCTTCACGGAGTGAACCCAGACCACCTGCCATCTCCAGTAGAGCCTTAGTCACTTCGGCATCGGCAACTCGAATTCTGATGGATGCGTCTTGTAGATATATTTTCAATGAATATATGGTATATAAACAATTATAAACATACGTGCGTATCCTCTTGTGTATATATATATATATACATATAGAATCATATAGATATAATATATATATATATATAGGGACTGTCCACTTACTAAGTCTTATTACCTTCGATGCACATTCGCTCGTCGAAATGTCATGCTCAACTCAGCTGGAACCAAGCTGCTACCCCGCAACTCCATGCATCTGCACTGTGCGGCCAATATGGGCCTTGCCAACAAAGATTTGGCGGTTTCTTTACATGGAGGATCCCCAAGACCATAGGGTTTCAATGCTAAAATGGACTAATTTTGGATGATTTAGGGGTACCATGGGGTACCCGTATTTCAGGAAATCACCATTTGTCACATTGTCATAAATCCTGCGTCGGAACGCTGACTCCACAGAAATGGGCAAGAAATATGATGATCATCTCTCTGTGATCTAGCTTCTGTTGTTCAGAAATGTCCAAGTGATAAAATCAACATCCAAGTGACATATCAGATTTTCTCCAACTGATTAGCCTCTGGTAAACTAACATAACTATGGAAAATCACCATTTTTTATGGGAAAATCCATCAGTTGGACAAATCTTCCAAAAGAAAATGCCGCCAGTCCAACCTCCAGTTGCCATCTCTGGTGCCATGTAGGGCATGGTACCACAAACCTCAGCGGCTCGATTTCCAAACGGCTCGAGGCGTTTTTTTCAGCGGCGTTTTTGGGTCGGTGCACAACGAACAAGCGAAAAAAAGCACTTGCGAAATCACCGCATCTTGATCGGTTCGAAAGTTTGAAGCATTCCTTGCAGTCCATGGGGTTGCCAAATTGAATGGCTTAAACCTTGAGGTCCCACCTTCTATGGTATAGAAAATGACACACGACTGTCTGGTAGATTAATCCATAGCCACTAGCCACATTTTTTGGATCTTGAGGAGTCCACAGTTCTGGAGGTCATATTTGATTTCACCAGCATAGCACTTTGGAAGTCGACGATTCGCACGTGCTCCCTGGCCACAACGTTTGGGATGGGATAACAAATGACTGGACTCGATGAAGAGTTCACCTGGGAAACGCTGATTTTATAAAATTGGAAGATGTGGTTTGGGCGCACTGTTTCTTCTCCTTTTTCTTCTTATAGAATGTGTTTGATTCCTGACAGGAAGGGCCATGTACCTCCCTCAACGATATTTTCTAACAATTGAAATCCTTGCCAATTGTCGCAGCGTTTGCTCTCGGTTCCTCCTTGTTTGAACTTTTGTCTCAAGAGTCTTGGTAGCACGTGGCTTCTCCTTCCATGCCTTCTGCCATCTTATGCCTGGGTTTGGTAGAAATTTCATACAATTAAACAAAATGCAGTGTCAGTTGTTTTTCTTGTTGGCAGCTAGGGATTTCTGAAAGAGATCATGAATAGTAATACTAGCTCCTAGAAAGCAAACGGCAACTAATGTATATACCAGGGTTTTGGCCAAAGCTCAAGTGGATACATGGCTGTTTTTCAAGGCTTTTTGAGTGCTGGAGTAGATTCGTTTTCAACAGCATCTCCTGGTCGACTGCAAGACTGATTGAAACGGTTTGGTCGCAAAAAGTCTGCCCATCTGAAACATACAACAACAGTGAATCAAGTTGGGCTTCCAGATCAAATTGGTTGATGTTTCCAGCCGAAATTGGTTAACTGTCCAGCTACGCCACTCTTGGTACAACCGTCACAGCAGCGCCTGTCACTCCCGGCCAATGTGGAGATGATGAGGTGCTGGAGGCAAATGTTCCGATGTGCGATGTTCTGCACGGCGAATAACGCGGCGGTCTGAGATCTACAATTCTTATGTGCTATCATGTTCACATATATGTGTATATACTGGGTATATGTATGTATATATATATATATATATATATATGTGTGGGGGGTTCTGTGCATATGTATATATATATATATATGTATGTATGTAGATATATAGATATGTGCATACAGGCATACATTGCATTACATCACATCACATCACATCACATCACATTACATTACTACTAGTATATATATATATACACACACGTACATAGAGCTACCATGTTGTGCAAATTTGCTCGGGCACTTCTATTGTTATTTATTTGCCAGAAACATGAAGACAAACCAAGACTGACAGGAAAGTGCAGATGGCCAAGATGCATCTTCAAACCACTGTCCCATTGCAGTTTATCTGTGGCTGAGATGCTTCCAGTCTCTGTAGCCAAGACCCAAGGCATTTGCAAACAGATCAATGCCAGAAAACATCCCCTACTGAACCAGGTTTAATCAATGTTAACATACCAGGAATATTTTTTAGAAATCCAATCATAAACCATTTGGGGATGATACTGGGGATGATTTATGAATTATTTGGTTTACAAACACCATCTTCCAAATAAACCATTACTCATTGGATTGGATAATGGGAAATTTACAGGAAACCTCTATATTTGATGGGAAAATCCATGGTTTCCTGTAAATGTTCCCTTAAACCAATCCAATGAATTACTGAAAACCATATTCCAAAAAAGAGGCCCTTTCCACACCCTTCGGGGCAGGCTCCGTGCTGATCCCACCTTCGAGTGGAGATGGGCCACTCCCCTCACCACCTGTTCAAAACCTCAGGTGCCGCTGGGGGATCCCCAAGTCACCATGGGTCGAAAAATACTTACCGTCTGGGAAACTAACATAACTATGGAAAATCACGATTTTTAATGGGAAAATCCACTATAAATGGCCATTTTCAATAGCTACGTTTAATTACCAGAGGGTAAATGATCTAATTTTGCTTAGGAAATCCGTGCGGTGTCCTCAACATGGCAGGTGTCCGAAAAAAACATGGCAAGCTGGAAAACCCCCGAACTAGATGGAGGTTTATAACTAGGAAAAACAACTATATATGGTGGATTTTCCAGCAAGCCATGTTTGATTACCAGAGGGTATACTGTAGAACATGTGTGCCCAAAAAAAACAACAGATATATACAGAAATCATGGCGCACTGGCTGCCATTTCTGTGTTTCTTTGCTTATCTGATGGATGCCGCACCTGTCAGCATTGGTTTTCCTCTCAAAACTGCCAATCAGCTGGGCGATTTGGGGTCTCCTATGACTTAGGAAAGCCTCATTTTGTGGAGATGTCACTATCTATATATATATATATACCTATGATATCCCCACTCTCTCCCATCAACCAGGCTAAAATGCATCCCAAGAACAATTGTTCACCTCGGACTCATTCATTCGCTGTTGCGTTCGACCTCAGAAAATCGCCCTGATGAGTTTTTGCGAAGTCAAACAGACGCTACTACTAAGCCCGATTTAATAACATCATAGGCCACTTTTTTATGAGAGATACAATTCCATGTGCAACTGGAATTAAATGGGTGGTATACTGTTATTCACCCAGCACCATGAAAATCCCCATCATATCCCTACTTGAGCAGTGCTCAAAACCCGGCCGGTCGTTTCACTATACCGGTTGGTTGTTAGGATTTCCCAGAATGGATTGTGATATTCCCCATTACATGGATTTGTACAACCCCCCGAAATAATCATCAACCAAACATCGCTTGTCAGATCTCTTACTCATATTTTCATGGTTATCCTCTGGTAAACTAACATAAGTACAAAAATCACCATCATGGGTAAATCGCAATGTTTATCATCTATAAATGAGCCGTGGCTTCCATGGCGAACTGTTGAATAACCAGAGGGTAGGCCCCGGATCTCCAGCCTCGCAGCATGTGCTCGATGTTCTGGCCTGGCAACGCTGCGGTCGGGTCGCTGAGAGTCTCTGTATACTGAAAGGTGACAAATCGCAACTCCCAAGGCATAAGAAGAAAACTAGATTGATTGTATATATATATATATACAGTACATATATGTATACATATATACATATATACATACATACCATACCATACCATACCATACCATACCATACCATACCATTACATTACACTACACTACACTACACTACATTACATACATACATACATATGTATATATATACATATATATATATACACATAACAATATACATATATCTATACATATACGTAAATTATGTATATATATATATTTATATGTATAATATGTATGTATATATATATATGTATATGTATATATGTATATACATACATACATACATACATACATACATACATACATACATACATACATACATACATACATACATACATACATACATACATACATACATATATATGCACAGTATACATACATGTATATATATATATATGCTTACATATGTATACATACATTTATATCTATACATACATTTATATCTATACATACATATGTATACATACATACATATATATATATATATGTGTACTAGCACTATACATATAGGAGATATAATGTGTATACATATATACATATAGACACAATATTGCCAGACAAGCAATAAAACATTAGAAATTTCCAGACAAGTAATAAAACATTCTGGGGCATGTTGGCCACACTCAGGTACTTCCGGTCTTCCGGATTCAACGTTTTATCCGTCTGCAGATTGCCTTTCAAACGAAGAGTAAGATGCCATTCCACAGCTTCAGCACTGCGTTGATGGGGGAACTATATGATATTTGATTATCATTGGATGTATATATGATATCAAATATGTGTGAGATACATAGATAATCATACATATATATATATATATATGTGATACATGTACATATGTGTGTGTGTGTGTGTGATGTACACATGTGTATATATATATATATTGTTATATGTATAGATTTACATATGTATATAGGTGATCGATACATATTCTATACATAAATATACATATTATCATATATAATATATATATATATATCCGTATATCTAGTGATACACCACATCCAGTCCATCGCTATATATATATATATTGTGACCCCGTCTCGTCGCCGAGGGACTACCCGCAAACTCCATCACCAGGAAGAGCCGGGAGTTGCTGTGCAGCATATCCAGGCACTTGGTGATGTTGGGATGCCTCACCGCTCGGGGCACTGCTGGAAAAATGGGGGAAAGGATGAGAAAAACATCGAAAAATACCATTGTCCTAGGCCCCAAAAAAACTCGTTGATAACCGATTTAACCAGGGATTGCAGGGTACCAGTGGACTAGACATAAACTCAGTATCATGTGAGTATGAGGGTCGGAATTAAAGACGCCGGACGACCACAGATGGATGAGTCTTAGTTGGTATTAAGCATCCATTTTTTGGTAACCAACTTTGACCATCGAGTCACTGCTCAAAGAGCATCTCCCTCCTCTAGCATGCTTGAGATGCCTGAAATGCCTGAAATGTGCTTATCCAAAAATTGGCTGAGTGATGGATAGTCAATTGGATAGTCAGTTCATGGTCGTTGAATGATGGGGAAACGATGATTAACACCATGTGATTTTGGAGTGAACCCATATCATTGAAACAAACCCAGGAACACGGCCTAAGCTGGCCTTCCAAAACCATGCCCTTGGTTTGAAGAAAAAACACCTCATCTTTGTTATCAATCCTATATAAGAAGTGGGTAAAGTGCTTAGATCCATTGAGATTCGCTGGGAATCACAACAATCTCAGCCTCAATCTCACCAATTGGGAGTGGACACCAGTGTGCCTCTGGCCCTCGTGCAAAATCCAGAGAGAGGGGCATCAGCAGCAGGGGAACCCTGGAAATGATCCAGGAAAAATACCCCCCTATCCCATTGTCCTGAATCCCTATCATGGGTTATACTGATCCCCAATAAACATCAATAAACCAGCTAGTATCACACGATAACCATCAAACACGCCCTGTGGCCTCACAACTTCGCCCATGAAACGATACTCACGGTAGATGGACTCCAGAAAACCCGGGTCGACCACCTTGGCAGTGCCACAAATCGATCCCAAGATCCCAATGTTGGGGGCAGGAAAACATTGGGGATGATTCGTTGATAAATATGATGATGCCAAAAAAAACGCTGGTTCATATGGTTGATATTATCCATTACAATATAAAGACAATGTTGGTAAAGCAATACTAAACCATCCGCAACGTCACCGTAAATGGGTGGTAGAAAGCATCAGATTTTGGGTGGTTTATTATTGTTTTCACTAAGTTCAATCCAAAATCAATAAGCAATGCCATTATGATCGATGTTATCCACGTTTGATATTATCCATTATGGTTGGGATTCAAAAAATCCTGCGCCTGCGATTTGTTGAAGACCTTGATGGCAACTGCTTGCTGATCTTCGTCCACAGCCTACATCTGCTTTTTCGGTAGAGTCTGGGCACAAGGAAATGGAGCTATGGATCAACCACATGAGGGAAGGAAGTAGACCCAAACATGAGAACAATCACAACTAAACTAGTAAAATAAGCAACGGAGTAACAATACGGTCATAATAACAGTATGTAATAATGATGATAATGATAAGAAGAAGAAGAAGAAGAAGAAGAAGTAATAAGTCATAGTAAATAGTATGAATAGTACCAATATTAGTAATAGTAGTGGATCGACAATGTGGGGTAATGAGGTACACCCAAAATGCCATAAAGCATCCCTATGGGGCTTTATGAAATTGAGTATCCCCCAATTTCAACTGGGATGATGTAAGTCATGGCCTCCAACAATGGATGTTTCACACTTCAAAATGACCTGCGAAGCTCCGGCCAGAGCTGCACTAGCCCAAGCTATTCCAAGCCTGCAATACTGTTCCCTTCTTGCATGGCAGCCTCAGTGATTTTGGGATTTGGAGCTCTGGTTTTCGGGTGTTCGAGTGGCGGAGTGGCTACTTCCACTTCGAGGATTCGGGGCGAAGTGTTGAATGGAACCTGGTTGGTGGTTTCAACCCCTCAAAGTAGTTAGTATTGTTTAGATCATGCTCCCAAGAATCAGGTGGAAAATTGAAAGTCGCACATAAAACCACGAACCAGCGTGTCTTTATTTTATCCTTTTAGGTTTTAGCCCCCCCGGCACAACTAGGAAAAGCCAACTAGGGCCCCACACATAGAGATCAGCCGGAAGTTTCCAACTGAATTGCCGGTCTCAATGATGTGACGGTCGACAGAACCTCTGCTCGACCGCCATTGATTTTTTAAGTCCACCATTTTGGGGAGAACTTTCCAGTAGAAATTTCCAAAGCAATCAGTAGAAATTGCTGGTTTTCCATTGCCACGCTAAGTTGCTGGTATGCCAACAAGCCATCCTTCACTAAAGTTCTGTCCGCATCGAGGTCAAAAAAGTCTGAGGGCCGCAACGAAACTCCGGCATCAAAGCGTCCGGAATTTGTTGAAATAGCAAATCAGAATGCTCCTCCTGGACAAAAATGTTCGGAGTCAGACCTCCATTTCTTCAAACAAACATCAAACTAATGTTGGTCAAATCCCAAGAAAAATCATCTTGTTGGTGAAATCCCATGAAATCATCATCCTTCAGAGCCCTGGACCCGAAACAGCCATGTGGTCCCTCTCCTGACATCGCGAAGCGTCTTCGGCCACATCGTAGTCGATTTCAGCCTGACAGCTCGCTACGAGTTGTGCCAATGTATGGCCATTTCAACAGGGACAATGCGAATTCACCAGTGGACGGAAATAGTGGTTTGCCCCAACATTTTCATGTACCAAACTCGTCAAGCTCAAAAAAAAGTCACCCAACCTTGAAATTTCAGTCATTTGGCCATGTTGTCGTCGTGGTTGCTGTTGCTGTTGCTGTTGTTGCTGTTGCTGTTGTTGCTGTTGTTGCTGTTGTTGCTGTTGTTGCTGTTGTTGCTGTTGTTGCTGTTGCTGTTGCTGTTGCTGTTGCTGTTGCTGTTGCTGTTGCTGTTGCTGTTGCTGTTGTTGCTGTTGCTGTTGCTGTTGTTGCTGTTGCTGTTGCTGCTGCTGCTGCTGCTGCTGCTGCTGCTGTTGTTGTTGCTGTTGTTGTTGTTGCTGTTGTTGTAACTATCTCTCATGCAACCTCAGCCTGGGATGTTTCAAGATGTTTCATCCATCTCACCGTTTTCACCCATTTTTGGGGATCGATCTTTACCAGCTGAGGCATCGACATTTAGCATCAGTCGAGTCCGCAGGATGTTCATTTCCCACATGGCTCGGCTGAGATTCACGGCTCGCTTCAAGGTCTCAGCCACTGGAATCTGATTCACGTCTTCATAGAAGTAAAACAAAATCGAAACAAGTCTCTGTTCAAATCTTTGCCCATCTGTTCAAATTTTGAAAGGAGTGTCAAATATCGTCGGCATCTTATTGAGTGATGCAACTCTAGAGGCTAGAGCTTGTGGACTGCACCCTGCTCAATCCTACTGAATCCCCTACAGTTATGGCCCCCGCCACCAAATCCCATTCGTGCTCAAAGAGGATGTCGTCGACGCCAGCTGCAAGCAGCTCATTATGACGCCTCAGGTGAACTCACTTCATCAGAGAGTATCAACAGAACCACACGCAAGTAAATACTGATCAAAAATGATCCCATTCATCAAATCATGAACAAGTAACGTGAACAACAAACAATGCCAAACCATAGGAAAAAAAGAAACACATTTCAACTTCTCCGCGATCGTCTTTTCAGCGCCATTTGAACAATCGTCATCCCTCAAAACCGTGGGAACTGCCGGCCCTTTCACTGGACAGAACTGTGCTACAAACGGCTGTCTGCCATGGCCGCGGTCCACGTTGATGCCTTTGCTGCTTTCGAATTCTTCCTCAGTGCAGGAATAGATGGGGGCAATGGGGAACGCCTGGTGCCCAAACGGTACCCCAAAATAGCCGCTTAATGGATGGTAATTTCCCCAAAATCTAGTAATAGTAATAGTTGCTTTTGAATGGTTTTGACCTACTAGTATCCCCGTTTAACCAACCAGTGATGGGGATATTAGAATAATCATGGGTATATAGAATGCAACTCATCGACTAAGTATGATGTTTGGTTGTGTCTAAAATGGGATGGAGACCCCCCAAGTTGTGGCCATTTGTTCATGAGGAGAATCATGAATCATGGGTACCTTATTTTCAGACAAACCCAAATGAGTCAAAAGGAATAGCAGATCCTGCTTGGGTTTTGGCTGTGACCTTGGGCACAATTTGCACCTGGCAGCTGGGTCGACCCCCCGATGTGCTTTTCGAGCGAGCCCTACTTGCTTAGGCCTGGAGTAAGCCCTTCAGAGGGGAACAAAGGGTTTCTTCATTGATGTTCATTCTAATGATCTCAATCCCAAGGTGAAAAAAATCAACTGATGTTGTTCATTGATACCTGATTTCACCAACCTGCTACCAGGCATCAATCGATCCACAAACTTCGCGTTGGAGCTAATATTCTCCACAGTTTGCGCCAAAGCTTTCTGGACATTTTGGTAAACCTCTCCATTGCTGCCACGCATGGTGACACCATGTCCCTCGAAAGTCACATGACTCATGGATTATCCACCAGTTTGTCAACATTTTATCCCGGGGCAAGATGAGTCATCGAATTGTCTGGGGTCACTGTCTAGCAGAAAGGCAAAACTGTGTTTTCGAACAAATCCGATGGATATATGAAGGTCCATAATGCAGCTGAATCATTTTTTGTCACTCTGAAATCTGCATGAGGTCCGAAAAAAAAGAAAAACTATACACTCCAAACCAAAATGAGTACGGCTCAAAAAAAGAAACTCAGGACCTCAGAGTTTGCCATTTTCTTCCATTAGATCCTCCAATCATCGGGAACCCCAAAAAGTTGCCTCCCGCCACCAGCACCGAGGCCTGTTTGGCTTTCCAAAAGCTCGCAACTTCGTCGGCCTTAGCCTGGGTGACAAAGCCTGTGCCCGAGACTCGCACCATGTTCTGGAACATCATCATGCTGGTCGCACCAATCCTCGGCCATGGTTTGTTTTCCGGGAAAAAGGTATGTTCTAATGGTTCTATCCCCAGAGTTTGGTCGTTGTTCTCTTTTGCGTATGTTGAAATGGCCATTGTATTCATCAAATTATGGTCAGAGACTCACAAGAAAAAGACCCAAACGATGATGAAAAGACGGCTCAAACCCGCTGACATGAACGTTTTGTCTTGCATGCGACCCGATATCCATTCGACCCCGTAGAGAAAGCGGGAAACAGAAACTGCCAAAGCAGTTTGGCTGAAAATCGGCGACCCCATGTCCTTTCCTTGCATCCTTCAGCTTGATCATCCTTTTCCGCATTCAAAGCAGAGATTGATGGAACTTTGTTAGCCCCATTTGGGGACAAAATCACACATCTCAAGGCTCCATGTCAATGTGGGTAAACCCAAGAATAAACCATCCCAACAACCAATCATTTGGAGATCCTTTTACATCATCCCAAATATCGATGTACTCAATGATAAAAGTCTGATCATCACGTGTCTTTTCTTTGGATATCCATCCCATTGCGAGGGTCCCGCCGCATTAAGCATATGATAGATATATACACATATACATATCCACCAAACAAATCCACGCTAGCTTATATGACTACAAACCAACTTCCCGAGTTTCCCGCCCTCTAAAGAGCCCTTGAAAAAAATTGGTAAAACCCATCAGTTGATCCCTCTTCCCTACGTTTTAATGGCTCTGGACTGTATGCTCTGAGCCCCTGTCATGCTCCATTTAACAAGATAGAAATCCATCTAACATCATCTAACTATAGTGATATAATTCAGTGATATTATATATATATATATGTAGTTAGTGATGTACTCTGATATATATATATATATATAGTTAGTGATATAATGATATATGTATAATATATATATATGTAGTTAAGATCATGTTAGATCAAGCATGAGAAAGTTCTCACAAATCACTTCCACCAACCACAACAATGCCAACTCCAACCTGCCAAAAAAAAAACTCTCCAAACTGTGTGTAGAATCACCATCACCAAGCGTCATTTCATAGATGCGGTCGTACTGAGCTTGCATCCAGGCAAAGACCGCCTCGGCCCCATCCTTTCCCGATGAAGCCATAGCCATGGGGATGTAGATCAGATCCTGCCATGGGGAGCCATGGGTTCGGCCCATGTGCGGCCGCACCATTTTCGCCATGTGAGCCATTCTGTACTTATGGCCACTTAGAATGAATATTCATGGATATGTACAATCTTAAACATGAACAAGAGATAACATGATGGGATTGAGCTGATTTGTATCCATTCAATGGGAAAATGATGAACCACTACCCAAGTTGTTTCAATGTGCGCCCTTTGAAAAGATGGAAAATCAATGAAAATCACATCTTTTCCCAAGCATGAAAAGTGCCACGCATGCAACGTCAACCCAAAGCCTAGAATCCAATCTCCATTGGCATTCCCAAGGGAGGCCCAGCCGTACCATGTACCATTCGTGTAGTCTCCATTGTTGCTAGTGTCTTTTTTTTCCGTTTTTTCTCTCCGTAAACTCCAATCCTTTTCAAGGAAACATCTCAGAGTCCCGTCTGCTCCTGTGATCTGACAGAGCCACTGAGGTTGAACTCCAAGGCACGGTTCCTCAAAGCGGCCGATTGCGCTTTGCCCAAGGCTCCATAGATATGGATCTTCGCCGCGCCATCCTTCAGCATTTCCTCAGATCTTGGATGCACTGTTTGGGAACTCGAAAATTACAAGATTGATAGGGAAAAAAATGACATTAAGTCCCCAGAAACATAGAAAAGATATTTTCCACTCTGTTAGATGAGTTTACCAACTTCCATCTTTTTGGGCGGTTGTTATTTTTCTGAATCTTCTCGCTTTGCGTCATGAGCTTTGATCAGCTCGTCGAACATGGTGTCGCCCTCACTTTTCACAGCCACATCAAAGACTGCTAGGCGGATATCCGCGTTGAGCGATGCCACATTGTTAGGATCAGCCACAAAGGCCTTGCATCTCTTCACAGCTTCCGCTGAGATGCTGGGGTCCTACGGATCGAGAAATCAGAAATCGGAGCAGCGATGAGTGAAGGGACGAGCTCATACAGTTTCGGTGTAGGCACCTGCATATCTCTGCCTACACCTTCTCTGTGGATCTCAAATCCTACACACTGGGGGAGGGGTCCTCAAGAAATCGGGAGTAGATTTGATGCAGCATCCTCGAACACGACTATCTTATCCCCCATGATTGTCCAACTATCCCCATGTTTGCTGGTGGCACTCCCATTCTCACCCCATTCAGCCGGGATCAAGCACAAATCTTCTGTGGCGCCGGCCATGGTCCTTGTAGCAATACTTGGCCACCGCAGAGAGCACGGTGCTGCGCAGGCCCTTTTGGTTGTCATCATCTGCCGGCAGCTGATCCCAGCCTATATATTTGAAAGCTGGGAGCACGAGCTTACTGCAGAAGTCCTGGCATCATGGGGATTTCAATGGGGATTTCCTGCTCTCATGGGGATTATCATGGGAATAATCAAAAAACAAGTCCACATCTTTCTTGAGTACCCGAATGCAAGCCAAAGCTGATAAAGCTGATGCTTGAGTGCAGCTTTGTTTTGATGCAAGCTTCTGTCATTAGATATTGGTCTGTACTCGTGCACGGCTACTGTTACTTTTGGCAATGCCAAGCTGCACCTTGGCAGTTGGCTGACATCCAAAAGGGGTTCAAAACTCCGAGAGCCCTCGATGTCCGCCCGAAAAAAAGGTGACGAGTCCCGCGACGGAGTCGCGCTGGCCTCGCCGACCTCACCTGGATTCAGTGAGGCTTTGCAGTGGCGCATGGGCCTTGGCAGGAGTATCCGGATCATGATCTCCAAAGCCACCGCCCTCAGCATATGCTCGGTCGGTCTTGGCCTGTCCAGGCATCAAGCACTGGAAGAGGCTGGGGGCCTTACAGCACGTGGCAAAGGCTTTGCGATGCGGAAATTCTCCGTTGGTCAACACCGCGCACTTCTTGAAGCAGGTCCTTAGAGTTCCGAAGAGTGAAAGTGTTTTACTCAAACAAAAAGGTGTTACTCGGTGTCATCAAACATGGCTGGCTTAGAAACCCAATGCAAATGGAGATATCATGTTTCATTGGGAAAAACGGGGATTCTTTTCCATAACCATAATATTTTGATCACCAAACTGCCAAACGGTAGATATTTCCAGTAGATTTCCCCAAACGTATCATTTCCCTCAGGAACTTTCAAAGAAATCACCATAATCCTCGGACCGCCAGGAGTCCCAAGGTACAACTCCTCATCTTTCAGACACGCGCCAGGAGCATGTGGGCAACGCTTCCTCCCCTCCCGGGTCCCAGCGATGTCATAGCCGTGGCATGGCATCAGTGACGGGGAGCTCAAAATTGACGTAATCGCCGTCTCGCTCAGCTGACACTTGTGCTGTCCATTGCTATCCAAGGGCTCACAAATGTGAGCCGCACATCTCACTGGCTTCATTCCAGCGGATAGGATGGAGCATTTGGCATAGCACAAAGCTTCAAAGAGTTCCTCATCATCAGCACATGGATTGTTATCATGGAGGTTCTCCTTGGGAGACAAGGCTTGCAAGGTTTTGTCAATTGGAGCCACTGCCATGGCTTGTTGGGACTGTCCGTAGCTGGAGATCTGCTCCAGCTGCACCAAGTCCGCAACGCTGGCATCGCGACCAGCAACGCTGGCACCCTGGGCGGAGCCCAGCAGGGCGACACAGGCGACCAGTCCAATGGCAGCTGCAACTGACGCCAAAGCCATCCGCCGACGCCCAGAGATTTCAGGCTCTGGGGAAATTAGCAGAGCAGTTTCTTGTGGCTGCATCATACTTTGAAGTGAAAATGAGAGCGCCCGCCAAAAGCCGACGGTATCTCGAGCCAAAAATGCTATCAACAAACAAGATGACAATTTGCTGAGGATGTTTCCTTTTTGCCATGGATTTTGGTGGCATGTTCTTTGCGTCCAAGAAATCTCGGACCCAGAAAAACAAAACGGCTGTCCTGGAAGGCTGCGCCGGTATCATCGTCCAAGCCTTGAAGAATGATCTTCTCCAATCCGCCCAGACATGCCGCGAGCTCGGACCACACGTTGTGATTCAACTCCTCCTTGAAGCCGGACAAAAGGTCCACGATGAATGCTGGATCCGACGCACCCGCCTTGCACGTGGCGAAGGTATCGGAGAGAAGTCCAATTCGATCCTCAGCTGGAATGGCCTTGAGATTCTGCACCAATCGCTTGAAAACTGCTTCAGGGTAAAGTACTCGTACAGGCACATGCTGTCCAAAGTTCATTTTCATGAAGGAAGCTCCTGTGAGATTTGCACAGTCAACTTTCCCAGTCTTTTGCTCCAAGAACGAGACCGGAGCTTCACCTTTGTCCGTGGCCACAATCACAGGGCAGAACCACACCTTTGCATCATCACCGGTTTCCTTGGATCCATCGGCCAGAAACCAACTCTGTTTCAACTCCACCTGACCCGTTGAAAACGGATCATTCAGGACTTCAAGCACCGGGAAACCCATCTGTTCAGTCCATGAACTCATCATCTTGTCAATGGGCTGTCCGGACACTTCCTTCCAGGCATTCCAAAGATCGATGGTTCGGGTGTTGCTGTATTTGTGTCGCGAGAAGTACAACTGCAAGCCTTCCTGGAAGTGCTTCTCCCCTAAGACCCGATAGATCATCCGGACCACACTGCCACCCTTGCAGTAGGAGATGGCATCGAACACCTCTTCCACCTCCTCAGCTTTTCTGATTGGCACTTGAATTGGATGCGAACTTCTCAATGCGTCCAGTTGCCTTGGATACGATCAAGCTCATGCAACAAAGTGAAATTGTGGACAAATGTTTATTCCAAAATACTTCCCAGGAAGAAAACAATGTGCCAGAACGGCAACAATTTAGTAATGTATTCAAAATAATATCATGTTGATTTAATTTCATTTCTTAGCCGGCAATCAGCTTTAGCATCATCTATACTATGTATACGACATGATGTAATTTGCTTCGAGCCAGAAAAACACATGGAGATGTCTTCAAAGCCTAAACACTTGAACTCACAAAATGGCGAAGATAATGCGTACAAAGTTGCAGAGCTCTCTGCTGTTCCATCCCAACATAGGACTCCCAGATGTGCCACTCCGGAAACAAGCGATCCTTGGATTTTTGAATTTCAAGGAGGCTCCTGGAAAAGTGAAAATCAGTCATCTTCCCAGTAGATTCAGAGTGGATTCACCAATCAATGAAAATCATGTAAAAAATCAGCAGGGAATCCATCATGGATTTTCACATGAAAACCCTGTAAAATTAGTTCTTGGAGTTTCCCCATCCAGCCATGGTTGATTTTCCACCAGAGGCTATATCCATTGATATCCCCTTCTTATCCCATTATATAAACATGTTTAACCCATGATTATCCCATTCCTAATCCCATGATTACCCTCTGGTAAACTAGCATAACTATGGAAAAAATTGCCATGTTCAATAGCTAAATCAACCAGAAATGGCCATGTTTGCAATAGCTAAATCCACGAATGTCCCATTATAATCCCATTCTTCACCCATGTGGCCCTTTTTTCAATAGCTATGTGAATTATGAATCATTATTCACCCAGTACAATCCCCTGTGGCCATCCCATTCATCCAATTTTAAACCCATTAACCCATGTGGCCATCCCATTCATGCCATGTGTTTTCATGTTTTTTCCCATGAAAAAAAACTCATCCCCATCCCTAACTCCAAGCTTCCGAGGAAAAGGTCTGCATCCAATTGGCAAAGCCCTCGTTGAGCCACAAATCGTCCCACCACTCCATGGTCACCAAATTGCCAAACCACTGATGAGCCAGTTCATGCGCAATGACCTGAGGGCTCGGTTAAAACGCTTCGAAAGGTTGCAGGAAAATTCATCTATTACCAACGATTTTTGTTGGGGAATTTTGTATAAATGGGATATAGCATTGCCTTTCTTTTTTTCGGAATCACCTAACAGTAAGGATGTTGATATTCAATCAAAGATATAGAAAAGATGTTTCAGATGTAGGCTGGGAAACGTGGATATAACATCTATTTCACCTTAAGGTCGTCTAGTTGAGTCCCTCTGGTCATTGGAGATTTGCTGGACTACCAACTAAATACGGGGATATAATGGGAATATAAATTCGGAATATGGCTGTATTAAATTGTCAAATGGCAACGTGGTTGTTTGCAGCCCCCTAATAACAAAACCGGAAAGTGATTGGGATAATCATATCATTTCAAATGGGAAAGTACAAAAAAATGAATAAAACCACCAACCAGCCAAAAGTTGTTGGTTCTATCATGTTCTGAGTGCGGGCTGGTGGGCTACCTTGTTTATCCATGATATCCCCATTCTATGTTCTTCATGATATCCCCATTCTATGCTTGCTGGTAATCCCTAGTTTCCCTTTGATAAATCATGATACGACACATCATCCATGTTTGCTGGTTCGTTCCCATTTTTCCATATTTTTCCTGCTTATTCCATGATACATCGCCAACCAAGTCGCTGTACAAATCCGGTGCTTTTGCGTGGCAGACACGGTACTTTCATCACAGAGGAGAGCGACCTCCCGATAGGTCACCAAGCCCCAGTTTTCCATGGCCCCCGCGGCGAAATCCGGGATGGCAATCATGTCCTCTCCGAGATGTGTATGTATGTATGTATGTATGTATGTATGTATGTATGTATGTATGTATGTATGTATGTATGTATGTATGTATGTATGTATGTATGTATGTGTGTGTGTACTTACTAATATTGTTGATTTACTTATTTATATACATATATGTAATTATAGATAGATGAAACATCCAGGTAGGTTGTGTCAAAATGTGGATCAAAACCCAACTTAGGGCCATCAAGTAATGGGTACGATTATGTTCCAAACCTTGGGATAGATGGGGTGGCATTTTTTCTAACAAACAACCCATACCGACATCATACAGTTCAAATATTTTGCTCTTGCGGCCGATCTACTTTCCACTTCAAAATCAGAATTTGGGCTCTGAAAACCGGGAGCTGTTTTCCATCTAGAAATGACCATATGGGGGTAGCTCCCATTTAAAAAAGAAAAAAACAATATTGCATTGTTGGCTACACGTCCCCTCGTATCCCGATTCAATCCCCTGTATATCGCCCATACAAATGGTGATGGTGATACTACCACCATGATTCTATATTGTCTTGTTGGTTATATATCCCATTAAATCCCCACTATATTCTCCATGATACAGTATCCCTTATATCCCCATTATATCCACATCGTATACCCAATAGATCCGAAGTATATCCCAATTGTATCCCCCATGACTCAAAGTTGCTTAAAATCCCCCTGTTCGCACTGGTGGTGCTACGTTTGGTACAAGAAACTGTTGCAGAACATAAGATTATTGTTTATAATTTCCATTCTCATTATATCCCACATCCCATTGCAATCCATTATATATCATATATATCCTTTGTATGGCTATGAGTCAAAACCCTGGCACCCTTCTGTTCACCCAGGGAGACGGATGTTTACTCCCAAATATGGTAATTTCAGAGGTTCTGATCCATAGCCATATCCCACTGACTTCGACTGCCAACGTTGAACTGTCCATCTTTGGCAACGGATACGGAATACCAAAGAAGTCGTCGTAGAACTCAAGCGCTCGGATGCAGCACTTCAGTGCAAAACTGCATCTGGCGCTGTTGCCTCTACAAACGGGGAACATTGGATTGGTTTAATGGTTGTTTTCATCGGGAAAACCATAGTTTGACCCGTAAAGATAGGGTATTCCTGCTAGTTTTCCCTTTGTCTAATTCTGGGATTACATGAACAACGTTGACATTCACGGTTGGGAAATGTAATTTTACACTCATGAATCAAGAATCCAAAAGAAAATCTTGCCTTGTTCGGCATTTGGCAACTTCAGCCAATATCAGTGAATGCCAGCATCAATAACAATAAACATCAATAAACATCATCCAAAAGAGGAAGGGCTCAGTAAGGATGTAGATATCATGGAGTTCAGGAGGCTTGACCACAGCAGATTCGCTCATCTTCTAATATACATACATCTACATCTACATCTACATCTACATGCAAAAAAATACATACATATATACATATCTTTCAAAATATGTTGAACCGTCTCCGTTTTTTGCAAAGTGGGGTATTCTTTTTGATATTCCTTCCTTTCTTATATGTTCCTTCTCTCCTCCTTCCTTTCCCTGCTTACGTCCCTCATTCCTTCCTTCCTTCCCTGCTTCTTTCCCTCCTGTTGGCAATGATAGACTTGCTGATGTATTTACCACCATCTGGAGATGTTTTTCCTAATCGAATTGGTGATTTTGCGTTGATAGGTTAGAGTGATGGAGATGTTTGAGGTTTTCATTCCTGCATGTTGTTTCCATGCACCATGACTTTTTAATGCTTGTGACTTGAAACCCCAAGTTCAACTGAGGTCAGAAAACGATCAGAAAAACCCCATGACAATGGCTAGCGATCATGGGGAGTCCCAGTTCATGGCTAGCGTCCCATAACCCCAACCATCAGCTATCAACTAGTTATCAACTAGTTATCAACTATCTCCCCGTAGTTTTCATGGTTAAATCATGTTAAACATCGATTCAAAATGACCAACTTCCCCATGAAATATCATGAAATCACCCACCGCTTCAGCTGGACCTGGACATGCAAAGATGCGAGCGAGAACACCACTCTTCGTTTGAGCACTCACGAATTCGAATTCACCCACGCAAAAGGCCAACAGGTAGGTACTCATCTTGGGGGTGACCATAAAAATCTCCTGCGCCATTCTGGCTCAGGGAGGTGGATCGGCAGATTTGGCAACTTGTGGTTGAATCATGTTGAATCGTGATTCGTCACTTTGCTTTGAGAAGTTTACTATAGTTTACTTGCCGATTTTTCATTGCAGGTATGTCTGAGTGCCTGTGCCTTTGCCAAAGGTACACGTCTTCCGTCCCTTGGCTTGTCTCCTTCTTCTTGCCATCCGCGCGAGTTTCTTGGCTGCTGGGTGGCCTCTGGCTTGGTTGAGTCTCAAAATTGGGCCCCAAACCATGGATATTTTCCCATTGGAAATTGCCAGTGGCTTAGATGACAACTTCGGGGGGTCCAAAATCAAATCATCTCCTCTAACCAAAGAAATCAGGCTAGAGGCATATTGGAGATAGCCGTCAGGTTGCTGGGATAAATCAGCGTCACTACCTTGGATTTGCGCCCCGGCCCCATCTTAAGATCCAAAAAGTACTAATGTTCCCCTTAGATTCCCTATATCATCTGGTGGATCGTCCACTGGGAAAAACCCAAACAATTTGCAAATGACAAATGGCATGCCGGAAAATCTCCCATTTATAGGATGTGTTTTTCCATTTCAATGACCATTGAGTCCGAGGATTCTAAGGAAACCGGAGGGCTACAGCCTATTAAAGTAACAAAAAACAATCTCGTTTTGATGGTCCAATCAAGAAAAAACATGTTTATGTTTTTTCCAGGTAAACAGATCGCAACTGGAAAACCACTGGTTTAGTGTGAAGATCCATAGAAAGGGTTGCTCCCAACACCTCAAATACAAGGGTGGTCAATTTACAGAGGTAAAAAATGACTCTTTCCCCCCTTGTGGATATCGTTCACCTGTACTTGCCTGGAGAAACCCTGATAGTAGAAAAGAATATCCATGGAAAATCTCCAAACCAACCTCGAAAAAAGTCAAAATCCACACGAAAATCCTAAAACAGACCCAAAAATATGTGAGTATCCAGAACAAAATACCCAAAAAAAGAAATCCCGGGTGAAATCTGAAAAAACTTTGGGTCTCGCCGTCTCGCCGTCCGGCTACAAAGGTGGCTTTCCTGGCGGGTTCATCCCAGCATGGGAAGCAGCGTCGTGCATCGATGGCTTCGAACTGGGTGGTGGCCATGAAACGCTTCACGCCTTTGGAATCGGTGTACTGCGAACGGTAAAATCCGGCCATTTGGTCCTGAGTTTCTTGTTGTTTGGCAGGGAAAAATATGGAGAAAAAAAAACAAGAAAAAGGTCCCAGAAAAGGAGGGGGAAGAACGTTTCAAAGGCTGGGAATTGGTTGGAGGTCCTTTGTTTTGGTGACCAAAGTTTAGAGGAATTTTAGTCAATGGATTGGTTTCAGGGATAAAGTGACCGGAAACCCAAATTTTTGCATGGAAAAGCTGCTAAGATTTTCCCTTAAACCAATCCATTGATGGAGACAACTGGCTGTGGGTCAAGTAACCCATGGAATGCCCTGGTTTTCACACCAAAATACGCAGGATTCATGGATGTTCATTCCCCAAAATATGGTATTTCATCCCCAACTGTTGATTTTATGGGATATATAATGAAGCCTCTGGCTGCAGTGAAAACATGCGCACAACAGGGAAAAACCAACTTGATATGATAGTTGGGTGATACAACTTTTGATTTTATGGGAAAGCGTATGGAACACATAATGGAAAATAGATTCGATATGCTCCCACCCCCCTAATGTTATACACCCCCGTTGTATGGTCCCAATTTTCTGGTTTCATTCCCTACCAAACCATGGGGTTCCCAGGGGTGTTTAATATGAACGGGGGATGGGATTGGTGGATTGACCCCCATATGGGAAATCCTATGGGATTCATGGGATATATCTGGTCCTCAAAGCTGCTGATGAGTGCGTCTGAAAATAGTGATAATTTACCCCCCAGTTTATGGCTATGTCAATGTGGGAAAGTGACCATAGACCATCTGGGAAAAACAATGGGCATCCCCATTTGAAACAGATTGCGGCCAACTGGGCCAACTGGCGAAATGTCACTGCTGCGAATTTCCCAGAAAACAAAAATGGTCACTGATGGCAATGGTGATTTCTCGGAGAGAGGGAGAGATACAAAAAAACTCAAACATCCGTCTATACATCTGTATGTATATATATATATGTGTATATAGTTGTATACATATCTATATATACATACGAGTATATACATATATACATAGAGATATGTACATGTACATGTACATGCACATGTATATTTATAGATAATATGTATATATATATACAATATGTACACACTAGACATATATATATATATATACATGTAAAGCTGTGTGCATGTGTAACTCTCAAGCCAAAGATGCATTTCTAGGTCTGGCTATCTGCAAAACTTTCAGGCCATGATTTCTGCGACTCGCTGTTTTCCGAGAGATTCAGAATGTTGTTGGTATGTTTCCCTTTTCTTGTTTGGAAAGATCCAAAGATGCCGTCCAAGGTTCGTTCAAGGTTCCGCGGAATTTGATTTCCAGCACTCCTGGGCGTGTCTTTTTGAGCCTTGGAAAGATCCAAAACCATTGGGATAGCGGTAAAATGATGCAACTCATTGGGAAAACCATGGTAAAACCTTGGTAAAACCATTGGGATGTATCATTAACCCTAATTTTTTTTTTTGACATGTCCCACCTTTGCCCACAGGAAGAACTTCCTCGAAGCCAATGACGGCCGTTTTGGATTTGGTCTTTAGGGCGATCGAATCCGATTGGCAAACGGATCCCTGCGATGGAGTAAAGCTCGCCGCAGAGAGCACTAGCTCGTGTGCGTGCACGCTGATACTATCGGTGGCGACCTGATGGGCAACGCATCAAGGATTGTAGAGCAAGGCTAGCAGCTACAGGATGTTTTGATGAAACCACAGGTTCATGATCTTTGCAAAAAAAAATAGTTGGTTAGTATGTAAGCAATAGATTAACGTACTAAAGTTACTAAAGTAGCCATCTAAGATTGACCCAGTCAATCTGCTCATACGTTGGCACTGAAACGTACTTGAGCCTATACCTCGACACGTCGGCCTGCACGTCACAGGTGATCTTCACCACCCCATCAAATGCAAACTTCTCAATGTCAGGCTCCAGAGTCAAATCGTAGTGCTCTGGCAGCACATCTGAAGGCAGCAATTCTCGCTGCGCCATGGCTGTTCAGGTGACACGCCGATGTATCAAATCACGCCGTTTTAGGCTGGCCTTTTCTGCAAACAGCTGATATGAAGGGAAACAAAACAAAAGGGTGACGACTGTGGACATCTTGAGGGAAGCATTTCAACAGTTTTCTTGTCGCAAGAATTCAGAATTGTATACATACATAATAATATAACAAACAGTGTGTGTATACATACCTCTATATATAATATACCTGTATCTATATATATACATATGACATATATATATATATGATATATATATGATATATATGATATATATATATATATCATATATATATATGATATATGATATATATATATATATATATCATATATATATATATCATATATATATATGACATATGTATAATTATATATAATTATATAATTATATATATAATTATATATATGATATATATATATATATGATATGTATATATATGATATGTATATATATGATATGTATATATATATATGATATATATGATATATATATATATATATATGATATGTATGATTGATATATATATATATATGATATATGATATATGATATATGTATATATGATATGTATGATATATATGTATATGTAGAGACACATGCATGGAACTCTTGGTCTGCTAAAAATTCACATGAGCTCATCACCACTGAGACCCTGACCGCAACACGATCTGGTTGGTTTCCCGATTGAGCTGCGTCAGCTTTGGTAGCAGCAGGACACCAATGATACAAACCTTGGTCAAACTGTAGGGGGATGGTCGATAACCTTGGCTGCACAAAAAAACAAACTGAGGTTGAAAAACCTGCGATATGATCAGCAGGATGATGAAGTATCCATTGAAGGCGGAGTCGTCAACGATACAGTGGGTTTCTTCAATGGTGCGGTTCCCTATCATTCCCAAGAGGCCTATCAGAGGCCACTTGTGCCCGCGGCTAAGAGTCCAACGTTGTCCCATCGGGCAAATTGGGGAATGATCCTGCGGCCAATGGCAAGACGGAGGTGACATCAGCAGATCGCCAGGAGAATGTGGCGGTTACAATCCCTGTGTGTTGGCGAAGAAAAGCTCGACATGACCCTGACTTTACTTCGGATTTTCCAGCCTTTAACTTCTGTTTTAGACATCTTGGAGTCTGCCTTGATATAAATTTGGGTGTGGCTGACAATGGAGCATCAGTATGTATCAGTAGGAAAAATGATCATGATATAACCAGTGGAGTTTGGTGCACAACATTATTAGGCAAACCCAAAATCAATCCACTTATTTGTACTGCTAATTTCACAACTTGTCCTTTTGAGTGGTTGCTCTACAGCCAATCCAGCAGCGTCTCTGGCCTTTTTGCTTGTTCATGCTCCTCTTCAATCTCCAGTGTGCAAGGGATGAGGACCTTGAGGTCGTCGAAAATGAGTTCACCATCGCACCATCCAATCCCCAGTGGCCATCTTTAAAATATCCAAGTGATAAAGTTTGGGAAATTAAGAGGCTTCAAACCATCACAGCTTCTGATCTTCTGGCTAATCTCTTTTTACACAATTGGTTTTGATCAATCCCCAATGGCCACTTTCCTAAGGAAAATGATGATAAACCATTGGATTTCAATATTCTTAATAGGCTTTAAACATGTTTAACCCATCATTGGTTAATCATGACCAACCACTTTGCTTTGGGCTCCACCCTACACTGAGTCTGTGGCAGTGTTCGCCCCCGACACAGCCTCAAGGAATTATGGCTGTGTCGTAAAAGGGGGCTCCGGGAAGCCAAAACCAACCAGCCGAGTCAACAAACCAACCAAAAAAGAAGGTGAATGAACAAAGGAGCAAAGGAGCAAACCAAAAAAAATGAGCTCGACAGACCAAAGGTACGAGTACAAGCGCGCTCCACAGAACAAGAGTACCGAAAAAAAAAAGAAACTGCAGGCACGAGCCTTGGCAATGTGGGCTTCGGGCACAAGGAAATCGCTGGATTCCAGCCTCAGCTTGTCGCACTATCACCAGCTTCATCAGAGCATTGGCTCAGCCTTGAGTCGCAAACTATACGGCGTTGTCTCGGAAAAAAAATGCATGGATACAGCAATTTATGGCCATTCAAGACTTGAGAAAAATGCCTACACCTATCAACCAATGGGAAATTGGGGTGTATACCCCCATGTTTGGCCATAGATGCTCATAAACCAGAGGATACACCATGGCACATGTGACTCATTCAGAAACAAAATTTGGGCGCGTGGCTCCGGCGCCAGCACTCCTTTCGGGGCCTTGCAATCAAGGATGATGCGACGAAATGTGTCTGAAAATGACATGAAAATGAACATGGTAGGGGTGGTCAAAAAATGGCGATGGCAATGCGGAAAAGATGATGAGAATAATCCCTTCACCCCCAATATTGAATAGAAACTCTGATTTCGCGGGACTAAATCAAGATTGATGTCATTCTGGATTCCATCATGGATCATATGGGTGTCATATTAGGATATATTTGAGGAACGCTTTTATAGCCATCAGATTGGGTGTCGGGTCATGACCCAGCTGGGCCATCCGGACATGTCCAACACTCCATGGGAGCAGGGTGGCCACCTTTGCGAAGATGGCATTGTCTCAAGCGTGTCTCAAGGCATTGAAGGGACAATTTAGATGGAAACCAAAGGTTTCAACACCCATTCTAGGCCTCTCCTGTGAAATTTCTCAAATCTGCAATTGTCTCAACAGAGTGGTTTAAGCGAACGTCTGAAAAACCGGAAACCATGGATTTTCCGATAGAATCTTGGGGGGTTGTCCTGCAAATGTTCCTGAAACCAGTCCATGGATTGTCTGATTGGCTGCCTCTGCCTGTCGCTTCTTGCAGCCCAAGTCATCCTGGGCTTCCTACAACGCAGTTCGGCAGACCTTCGCTGGCCAATTCCGCGAACTCTTCCACCTAGAGGACACGGCCAATTCAGTGCCGTCCCCGAGATGGATTATTTTTCCGAGACCGAATGGGTCATTCATACTGATTGTATGTATATTATAATATATATATATATACACACATATACAAACAGGATTAATATGAATATAGGATATATGTCTGGACCAAGCAAAGTTGGAAATCAGCAACTAGCCGCTAGTAGTGTCATCAGCTCCATGGCTAGGAAATCCCCAAAGTTTAAATGGAGGTTGATTATCGCTGGGAAGGTCAAACTATGGCGTGCCTCAGGATCATTCGCCAGCCCCTCACAGTAGTATTCCTGCAGCGGCACAAAGGGGGGAGCATCTGCAGGAACAGTTTGTCTTCTTCAGTTGCATGGGGATCAGAAGGGTGGTCCAGGTCTAGGTCTAGGATTCGGTGAAAAATCGAAACGGCAGAAGAGTGTAACTTCTCACGGCATTGACCAAAGAGAATGGGGCCTTTCACCTTTCAACTTTGGGGCCTGCAATGGACCGGGACACGTGACGTTGATTCAACAGTGGCATCTCTGTGAAACTAGTTTGAGAAGAGTTCCAAGCAACAGTCCATTGCTTCTTTGCAAAGACGTCGAGCTGAGTCAGGATCTTTATATTTTTCTAAATACGTGTATAGTATATATATATACATGATATATACATGATACATACATGTTTCGTGGGAAACAATGTAGCCATCCCCACAACAGCGATAGTCGATTATCTTCGCCTCGCCACACTGAATCCACACATTTTCAGCCCTTCAGTTGACTCAGGCTCCAGGAATACACAAAGATCGCACTAAGACAAAGACTCAGACCGAGTCTTCACACAGATGTTGGGGGATTCACGGGTTTTTTTCCTGTGCGTTCCCAACATTTTCAGCTACAAAACCCACATACCGCCCACCTCCCCGAAGAGCATCAAGGGCTCACTTGGTGGCTCCCTGAGCGGATTTGCTAATGGATTCATCGCCATGTCTATTCCCTGTTTGGAATTGCTGAAGAAAATTGGGCCCAACGAAAAAAAAAATCTATTGGATCATTGATCTTGATCTTGATCTTGATCATCATCATCATCATCATCATCATCATCATCATCATCATCATCATCATCATCATCATCATCATCATCAATTGGATCAAAATCAGTTGCAACTTTGGGGCCGGGGGGCCATTCCCATCACCCCCTGCACCTGCCGGATTTGAAGCTCATCACCTGAATGTCGCCTTCCATGGCCGCCCTGGAACAGCCGCGTCCCCTTAAGGGATCACGACACCATGAGCTCCGCTACCAGGTTCTGGCGATGCTGGGATTTATGGATGGAAAACCTCCCAAAGTTATGGAAAATCACGGGTTTTGATCCCCATCTTCTTGCTCCAACATGCTCCAAATGCTGGAGATGTTCAATGACTTTGGATGGTATTGATGGGGTACGTTGTGTTTTTGCTGGTGAAAAACACGAGAAATGAAAAAATCAAACTCTGCGCAGGTGATCTAATTGACCCCGAAAATCCAACCCGTATGGAGTGCTCTGCGATAGTTCCATGCCATTTCCTAAAGGACTAAGGCTTGGTCCAAGCGGCGAATTTACACCATTGGATTCCCATGGAAATAATCGTCTTGCCGTTACCCCTGATGCTGGTGCGAACATGTCCGAGGGAATTGGCTCTTCTGACCTCGCCATACATGAACCACAGGTATCGCAGTATCGGCATTGACTTTTTTTCCGCACATCGAGCGATGTTTCAGCATGACAGGCCAGGCGGCCCAAACTATCTCAAGTGAAGCTAAAGCTCTCAATACTCTGCACATTGTAAAATACTCCGAAACCAACAAACAGCTTCAAAATTGAACTTGCTCTTCCACAGATCTGTTCTGGTGGACACCACCACGATGTGCAAAGCATTGAGAAACCTTGGTGTCTAAAGCTTGGTTTCTCTCCACCAATCCTAAGTCACATCAGTTTCCTCCACGCTCTCGGCTTTCTGTGAGACATTTTTTTCCTGGTAGAGTTCCTTAAATTCTTTCACCAGCGCCACGACAATGCGCACGGTCATGACCACGGCGGGACCTCACCCATTCACTTCGATCATGTTCCCACTGAAATGATCATAGCTGATTCTCCCATCAAAAGCCCTCTATGGGTTTGATGGATTTCCCCATATTTGTCCCATTCAAACCTCCATTTTCTTTGATGTTCCCATATCTTCCTTTGATGTCGCCGTTGCGGGTGGCATGCCATGGGTAACCCCTGCCTGTGGCCAACAAGACGATGAAGACCAGCGTGCTCCGTTGCGTCCCTTCCGTCCGGGTCCAGCTGTGCTCCTGGCGCCCAAAACTGACGCCCGGTGGTTTCAGGGCAGTTCTGCGAAGCCAACATTTTTGGGGGACATGATATGCAAGCTGTTTTTTTGTATGTAACCTTTCTTGATTTTCTTGGTGGTCGTGATTTTGATACAGAAAAATACACAAAACAAATGGAAGGTCAAGATTTTTGACCCATAGGCAACTGCTCCAAAGTGCCACTGCCTTTGCCGGGCTCAAGCCACCAAGCTCAGCCAAGCGTCGTTGGCGTGGAAGCGAAATGTGAATAAGACCATCAGCATGGCAAAGATCAGCAATCGTGATTCGGTTCGATTGTGATCCTGTGAAGTGACGACAAGTGACCAGAAACATCCAGCAACCTTCAATAGCCATGGTCAAGTTACATGGGATGAATTTGGTATGGTCATCCATCCCACAATGTGAATAATGCCAATCCTCACAATGGAGATCTAAATCTCTATGGCTTCATGAGCATCCTCCAATCTGGCCAGATCCAAGTCTTCACGGCACCACCCTGTGCCTCTGAGACGTACGGAGAATTCTGCATAGTAATCACCAGTGAGACCAAAACGATAGTGCCAATGAGCTGCAACTGCATGACGGCATTGAACCTCAGGCGAGATTTCACGCGACTTCACATCACAGTCGTTTGGTGTGCATCCATGTGTTTGTAAGTGTTTCGATGACCCAGGTATGGCAACTCCCCAAAAAATTACGATGGAAAAGGTTCAATTCATCCCCATCTTGGAATTTCAATCTCACTTTTCCATCCTTTCTTGCATACCAAACACCTAAGGTCTCCCCACGGTCGCAAGGCCAGGGAACGAGGAGGGATAAACTGCACAAACCACCGCCAAAAGGACCTTCCTGATGAGGACAGTCACCTCCCAGCTCTGGCACTTCTTTTTGTAGGGCTGGGTAAGGTACGCCACTCCTGGACGGAAGATATTCGTCACGTGTGGATACGAAAAAAAGCTGGCGAAGCAATCCCAACCAGTGGCTAGTCAATAGAAGGACAAAAAAATGAAAGAGAAGCAATCACCAGATCAAAGTTGTCAGTGTTCAACATGCGCCAGACAAGTGTTGAAGAACATCTGAATGTGCAGTTGCACACACCATTATCACATTGTCTTGCAGTGTTTTTTCTTGCATTTTGTACTGTGTGCACGTTTTAAGGCATGCTTTCTATGAACACAGATTTCCAAGGTCCACTCCGCATGTATATTCGGGATGCGCCACAGGCCGAAGTCTTAGGTATTAGCAATTAAGCCTATTTCTGCTGGACAGAACATGCTTCAATGTTCTGGTAGCACAAGTCATAAACATGAAAACACAAATGGTGTCGTCTCAAAATGGGGTCTACTGTGCCTCCCCCCCCATTTACGGCCATTTGGGAAATGAGGTTCTTCACAGGTGGATGGAATGGAGTACAAAACCATGCAAATCCGATATTTTTTGACATCCGCAACTCATCCAATCATCACTTGATTAAGAACGGGATTCTCAGTTTAGGGATTATTGTAGTAAAATAACTATAATCATCCAATAGATTGGGATAATTACTCTTATGGATGGTATAACTTCCTGCAAGAACTACAAGGTGGTGTCCCCCAGTTATGTTGGTGGGTTATAAGCCTGATATAATCACCATGAACCACATTAAGCTAGTTATAAACCAACTTAGCCATCATAAATCAACAAAAAAATGATCATGTTTCTTGGTTAAGAAAACAGAAATCCCTATTTTGTTGCTACTGAATTTCCCAGTTTTGTCGATGAAATTCCCATTTTGCCAGTGACATTCCCTCGAAAAATTGCTGAAAAATCCTCTTGGATCATCCAACAGCTCTCCTGGACTTGCCGTGTGTTCTTCCCCGCGGATCAGCCAGAGCCAAGAGCCAGCACCTCCCACGAAGACGATCGCCAAGAGCACCTCATCGGAGCGGACGTGTTTTTCGGGCTGGATTTCGTGGATGTTTCAAGAAGGGAATTCATTGGGATTAAGATGATTTTAGATGACATGAATGGTGTTTTATAGGGATTTCATTGGGATTTAATAAGATCTTATATGGATTTCATGGTGATTAAAAAGGTATATTTATGGGATGTTGAATGGGATCTAAGCAACCTAGGAATGTAATGGGAATATACAATGGGATTCTGATGTGTGTATATTATAATATATATATATATACATACTTTAATGGGATTCAACCAACCATTATAGGAATATATTATATATATATAATATATATATATATACATATACTATTGGAATATCGAATAGATAACCAACTTGATATGATACATGGTGTGTCATCCATCCCAGTTCATGAGAATCCCAGTTGTTTTTTTGGGGGGATGAAAATGGATGGATGACCATCCTCCAAGGACTCAAAATTTATGGTCCAACCTGGAGACCTTGGCCTTTTTGGAGGTTTGAAAGAACTGAACAAAACTTACCCTCTGGTAATTTAACGTAGCTATTGAAAATGGACCATTTATAGTGGATTTTCCCATTGAAAATGGTGATGTTCCATAGTTATGTTAGTTTACCAGAGGGTAACAAAGTTGCATAGTTGTGAAGATGCATCAGAAACCGATCACTCCCCTGCTGATCACACCAGCTACTGATGTTCGCCATGGTCGGGTAGCAACCAGCCAGTCCACCCAAAATCCACCGGGATCAGGCTGAGGCGCGATTGCCACTGGCATTGGCATCCCAACATCCTTTTCAAAGCCACAGTGAAGCCGTTCACCATGTGCTTCCGCATGGAGGCGATAGCATGCCAGGTGCCTGGCACGGACTGCGACTTTGATGGAGAAGATGGTGATTTTAAAAAGTGGCATTGTAGCACGAAAACTGAATGCTCTGCATACTTCAGGAGAACAAACTTTTATCAGAGAAATTGCACTTCCCACGCTCTGAAAAGTTGGGAAAGACTGGGTCTCGACATCCGCGTGCCTGCCCAAAGCAAAGCAAAGTCGGGGAAGATAGCAATTTCCCCCCACGACAATTGCAGACCAGCGATCTACCATCCTGGGAGCTGCTGTAAAAGAGAAGGAGGCTCAAGGTCTTGGAATATAGAAGCTGATTGCTGATTTCAACACCTCATCGAAAATATACATTGGTCATTGTGGATCGTCATCATCATCAGCATCAGCATCAGCATCAGCATCATCATCATCATCATCATCATCATCATCATCATCATCATCATCATCATCATCCCGGGTAAGGATAAACGTAACGAATACTTTGAAATCACCAATCAGAACCACCGCGACTCACTTCTGTGCGGCTCAGGAACACTGACAAGAGAAACATCAAGGACAGGGCCAGGATCAGGAAAATCGCATCCCCACCATAGAGCGTCTTGGGAATCCCCACATAATCTCAGTTGCAATGGCAACTGGCCCACTGTCTGAGAGCCAGTGGCTGGTTGGTGGTAAGAAAATGTATTTGACCCCAGGCCGAGATGGGGAAAGTTGCCATTCTCAAAAACGCTGGGGTGGGAGCGTTTCCTGCAGGAAAACCATGGAAAACATCTTGGAAAAAAAAATCCAAGTCACTGACGTCTTCAGACTCTTCTACTTTTGTAGAATCTAAAACTTGGGGGGAAAAAAAAACATGTTTGATGTTTGATGCTTCAACCTCCATTGTTGATGTTTAAAGGTTTAAACATCCATCAGTAATGGCCCTAAACCTCCGTTTTTGGATGCTTAAACCTCAGTTTTTGGACGGTGTGTTGGGTTTTGAGAACTCCTAAACACCTTGCAGCTCAGATGCCAAGCAAACATTCTGCAGACTGCCCCTCACCTCACAGCATTGAGTTTGGCGAGGCACAAAACTGCCAGAACCGGAAAAACAAATCGTTTCAGACTCTGCTGCAAGGATAGGTGTTCCTAGTTATTTGTGACGACAAATAGCCAATCTATGCATGTCTCCATGGAAATGCAGTTTCAAGCGTTTCTTTGGTTGCTGTCTCTGCGCAACTGTGGAATCTTGACTCTTGACACCATCTGAGCCATGTTTCTACCGATGTCGTTGGCAACATCCACAGGAATGGAGAAAGCCTCAATAATCTCCTGGTACCGAATACGGGATTTTCGGGTTCCAAATTTTGAGACAAGACCATGATATTCCCAAAGTGAAGTGCAGAGAAAATCACTTTCATCACAGGTATACCTATGATATCTATCTGCCCTACTGTGCATCTTTGATATCTCTATGATATCTCCTTGATATTTCAGTATAGGTCACTCATATTGAGATGAAGGCAAACAGAAATACGTATCTGCATGCTAAAAAATGGAGTACTTTCGTGAATCTATTGGCATATGATCGATCTGGAGGAGTTTGAAGTGTTGGTGCTGTGGCCAACAACAAGCATCAACGAGGAGAACACTCACTGATCAAAAGATAAAACAAAACCTACCTTCCAGTAAACTGACATAGCTTTTGAAAATGGATGAAAAATGGCCCATTGATAGATGATTTGCCTATTAAGAATGGTGTTTTCCATAGCTATTTAGTTTACCACAGGGTAATGTGTCCCAAATCTTTCTGCAGAAACAAGCCAGGTTTCGTTTCTTTCGTTCACACCTTTCCGGAGTTTCGGAAGTGCCTAGATTCAAAACCTTGATGCTCCGAACTCCGAACCCATAGGTGTCAGTCCTTTAAAATGATGGATACCTCGCTTCATGGCCATACAATTCGAAACTTGAGAAATGATGACTATCCCTGCTGGATTTTGGGGCACCCCAAAAAAAAATCACCACAGAGGCAGCTATCCGAGGTCACATGTCCTGCACATAGGATGCCAAGGTCTTGAAACTCTTTGAGTTCTGGAGCTGTCTCAGGACCTCGAGTTTTTGAAAAGTTTTGGGCTATGTACTGAAACCAGCAACTAAGTCACTCGAACCCAACCATGTGCCGGACCTCTCTGAAAGTCTAACTGAGCTCCATGCCGGCAGAGAGACCATGACGTAGGACATCAACTGATTGGAATAGATGGTGCTTTCATAGCTCTCCTCTCCTGCAAAAATCACACCTTGCCGGCAAGCTGGACCGCTAGAAAGTCTGAAAATCGGGCATTTTGTTAATCAAATCAGGAGAAATCAAAAAAATGCACGATGAATGATGAACAAACGTGAACATCCGTCAGCCACAACTTCAATGGAGAGATTTCAGGCCCCGCCTGATGCTGAGATTGCAAAGACGATCGTCTGCTCAAAGATGTAAATCGTCCACTCAGCGACTCTTCGAAGTGTTGACGTCGCACATCTCGAGCAGGTCTGAGCGCTAGAAATGGCGCGCTGCACCAATGGTGGAGTGAGGGAACGCGTCACCAAAACCACTGTGGTGAAGCCAATGATAAACCATCCAAGTAGCCAAACAGTACTTTGTGCCATTCTGAAACATCATCCGGAAGGACGAGGTTTTTCTACGATACACCTAATTTCATAAACCCCAAACTAGGGTTTGGTTGTGTGAAAACATCCTATTGAAAGTGGTTCGCTAAAACGAGACAACCACGGGTAGCACCTATCTATGAGTCCAAGAACAGGGTATCAAAAAAAAATCCACTGGTTGATCATCATTAGTTCATTTGACCTAATATGGTAAATCCAATTCATAATGAACCATCCCCAAGTCATCATAACAATTTAATGGGTGCTATGTTTACCATCCCCAAATTCCAGTTGTTTATGGCAGTCAGGGTTTCCCGCACTATCAAAGTTGCCATTTGGTGGTATTACCACCCTTTTCAGACACACTCCTATTCATGATCATGGATGCACATGCCAAGGCTCGAAATCTAGAAGACTTTCCATATGTTTAACCATGCTGCATTCGCAAAGCTGGCAATTGAATCTATGGAAAATCCATGGAAAATTCTTTGTTCAAATCTTGGATACCTTAACTTTCCATATTTTCCTCATGAAAAAACCATGGAATTTCCCAGCTGCGTTGGATTGAGCACACCCAGCTTCCGCCCAGCGACAAAGGGGTCACCAGAACCACGCCCGTGAGACTGAGCACAATTCACACAGCCAGGGCCTATCACTTGCCCCGCTCGCCCGGGGTCAGTTTCATGGGGAAGCAAACCATTTTAATGGTGATACCATGGGAAATATCACCGATATCATCTGATATCATCTGATATCTGATATATGCGTTTATCTTAAAATGGGGAATATACCTAACAATGCGAATGATTGCAGTGAGAAAATTAGGATAAACATGGATAAACCATGGGTTGGAATGAGATTACCCATTTTGAGACAGCTCCATATTTCGGTTCATTTCAAGTCTGTTTCCTTGACTCCTACTCCGCAAGCAAACTCTTCCGAGAACTCCCAAATCTGCATCAAGTTTGTTGGTCTAGACTGCCTGATTCATGGCTCAAAGTCAGCAAATTCTGCAACTGGTTTCGAGCTCTTAAGCCTCTGCTGCCGCCTCTCTTGCAAACAAGTGTCTTGTGACAAGGTAAGCACAAAAGATAGGAAAGTGAACGGGACCCTGCACTATTGACATGGGTGTGGGAGAATGGATACCCTCTGGTAAACTAACATAACTATGCAAAATCACCATTCTTAATGGGAAAATCCACTATTTCTATGGCCATGGCTTCAATAGCAAACTGTTAGTTTACCAGAGGGTAACACGTAGGCACAGCACTCAGCATGCCTTGATAGCCTACCTCACACATGTTGGCGAAGCCACTTCTTGTGATCCGCCCGCCAGGACACGCCATCCTTGCAACAAAATCGGAAGTGACTGGAGATTCCTTGACTTCAGAAAGCTCCATCCAATGGATTTTCATGATTTTAATGGCACTATAGCCATTTTATGGGAGTATTCAATGGGATATTTCCTAGAAGTTTCTGAAAATGATGCATTCCTACCGTCTGCCAATTCAATCTAGCTATCTTCTCCTGATCTTCGCCCCTGTTCCTGCGCAGAAGCAAAAAAAACAAAGTCAGAAGACTGACAACAACACAACTCTCAATGCCCATCTAAATAGATTGATTTCACTGGAAAAAAATGTCACTGGAAACCATTGGGTTTTGCCAAGTTTTACCCCTCAAGTAGGGATTTCCTGCAGATTTTTGCTTCAACCAGTTCTGGGATCCATCACAAAATGGGAAGACAGCTGCTCTATCGGAGCGCAACGGTTCAACCTTCGGCATGTCTTCGGCCCTTCATCAATCTATATATGGGTGTGTCTGAAAATTTGGGCTAAAACACTCACAAATTGATGGGTTTGGAAAACCAAAAAGAATGGGAAAAGCATCACATCACAACTTGGTGGTAAGTCCCCCATTTTCAGTCAAAGCCTTATCATCCACCCATCAATGATTCTGAATCCTCATTCTGGGAAGGCTTTAGGACTTTAGGGACCATCCAACAAAATGGGAAAATCCGGCAGAATCGTGGCACAAGCAAACTCAGATCATATTGTTGGCTATATAGGCTATGTATCCCGTTGTATTCCCATTATATTCCCATTATATTCCCATTAAAGGGTGGTAGCAACCCAACAAAATAGAATCCAGCAAAATCAAAAATCTATGGAAGTCACTACAGTGTCTATGACCTGACTGTATTTTTTCTTTTTCTCACCTTTTCGATCACCAAAATCCCCAAGTTGTCGTTTTTTTTCAGACTTTTTGGAAGTTACTATAGTAATCCCCAAAAAGAGTCCAAAAAGTGAAGTATCACTAATTCAGTAGGTATTTACCGACTTCTATCTTTCTGGGGATATATAGCTAACAGTTTCATGGGGCAACCCGGGGCATTCACACGAAGCACCAGGCGTCTCATTTGGGCAGTGCAAACTGAGCGAAATGTTGGAGTCTTGCACCATGTAGCCTCGCCTCAGATGTGAAGCTCGAACTTCACAAGGGACGGAGACGTCTCAGTCACTGGTGATATGGTGAACAACAAGGGGATTGCAATTTTCGATAGAATGAGAATGAATTATATACCCCAATCAAGCAATGAGGGTTAAACAAATTAGCACATTCAAATCATTCAACTGAACATTGACCGAACAGCACATTCAAAATTCCAGCAATCTGCAAGTTCCATCAGTTCAATAGGACTAATTTTTCAATATCGGTGATGTGTCAGTCCGTAGGGCTACGGACCCACGACATGAAATGTAGATCTTCCGTTTCACCATCCTACTGTTCCATCTTGTCGGGATATTTTACAATATTTTACATCTATTTACAGATACCCATCCAGTATATTCACATAGACCCTGGCAGTAGTCGGGCTTGGAAGGTAAGTTTCCATTCTAAATTTGTGATTTTCAGGGTCTACCAGTGGGTAAAACAACAATATTCACCATCCCCAATGACTCAATTTTTTTATAGGTGGTATGTTCACCATTCCCACATGGGTGGTTTATGGCATTTTTTTTTACCCACATTGTGTTCATTTACCAGAGGGTATCAATGATATCCGGTGAAATCCCACCCAGCCTGAGGCGAACCTTGTCTGCTGTCGCAGAGGCAGTTTCCTGCGGTACCTGAAAAACCCGATTTTTGTTGAACAAAGAAATGATGAAAAATGTGGAATTTCATGGGATAACATCCAGCAAAAAATGATGATTTCATGGGATTTGACCTGAAATAATTGGGATCTTTCATTGATGAAAATGGAATCCCTTGAAACAGATGAAAATTGATGAAGAGGATTGAATTTGTGGAGTTTTAGAACAAAAATGCTAAAGCGTCAATGTTCCAATACCCGGCCTTGACGCAACGATTGCCATCAATGGTATCATTGAAAATCTTGGGTCCTCCTTGCAGCTGAAAATAGCCATTCCTGCAGCAGATCTAGGGTTGCTCCAACACCCCAAATACAAGGGGGAAATGGCTAGATGAAGATGTAAAATGTTGCCAATTCTCACCTCCTTATGGCTTTGGTTCGCCAGTGATTCGTTGCAGCAACCCTTTTCTGAAATGGTGGTTTTGCAAGAGCGTTACGGCGCTCAATCGATGGCGATTGTCCGGATTCACCGGTTGTGACTGGTTGTTTTAATGAGAATTCATTGAGGGTGTGTCTGAAAATGGAGGACTTGTATGGCCATTTGAATCGGAAAAAGGATATTAAATCATTGGGTTCCATAAATGCAGGATCTCCAACTGGATGGTTTAGAATGAAAAATCCTATTAAAATGGATGATTTGGGGGTACCCCCATTTTAGGAAACCTCCATTGGGGTTTGGGGGGAAATCCCCTAAATGTTCAGACAAGACCCCTGTAGACTTCAGCGACAAGGCTCGCACATCGACGACAGTTTGTGCCATAATCGTCCACGTATCCTGGCAGCGTCACAAGCTAAAGAGGATAAAAGATTGATAAAAGGACATGGTTTTGTCTGAACACTAGGTTATTCATGGTTGATTTGATGGTTGATTCTACAATTGGATGGTGACATTGCTACAATCGGATTTGATGGTTGATTCTAGTCACTATATACTATGTTCAATGGCCAGGAATTGGTGCAACTGATTTTTGGACAGCCAAGCGGTTGATCCATGGGTTTCCAGATGGAATCCAACTTGCCCGCCTTCGAAACCATTGTCGCACTCCAACGCTTCAACATGCCTGACCACCAGCACAAGCTAGACAAGACTGAGCATAGACTGTACGAGAGACTGCTCCTAGAGATCCGAGCTTTTCAAGCAATCTGCCGAAAAAACAGAGCCTCTGGAAGCTGGGAAATCCCCTATACATGGAGGTTTTAATGGGAAAATCATCGAACTAAATGGTGGAATTTTCATTGCCATGTTTCATTGCCAGAGCTCAGAGGGTAGTCCAAAAAAATGATGTTCCCAAAACAAAAAAATAATTTGAAAAAGTTCTCTGCTGCACCCAAAAAACGCAGAAAACGGCTCGCCCTCTGGTAGTCTAGCAGCGTTTTTTCATGGAAATAACAACATATTACCTTCTGTTTATTTAACATAGCCATGGAAAATTGCTAATGTTTGATGATTTTCCCATTCAAACCTCCATTTATAGGGGATTTTCCATGGCTATGTTAGTCATAACCAGAGGGTAATCTACTTTAATCCACTTTCATGGGTCATGTTCCATGGCTCAAGCGTTGAATGAGCGACTCACCGACACATCAGCCGCCCGGTCTCCTGTCAAGTCCCATAAGAGCTGCTTCGCTGTGGCCTGGCTGGTCATCAAGCCCGGATTCGGGGGATCATCTTAGTGGAGTAATACTGAGTAATGTCATAGACCAGCCATATCAATAGATGGTTTATAGATGTTTATAGTTTATACCATCCCAGCCATCAAAATGGTAAGTCTTTGTGGATGGTGGTTTACTATTGTTTTACTAACGTTACTTGCGGATGGTTTACCTCCCAGGTGAAAATCACCTAATGCTTGTGCTAGTTGCCCCTAGGCTCCGCTCCTGATGGACATGTGATGTTCCCCTCTGAGAGTATCATCAAATCTCACAAACGTTCCAGGCTCGCTAATGGTTTTTCAGTTTATCTGGGCTTTCCAGGCTTGGTCATGGTCAAACGATGCTACATGGGCTATGGTCATCCATCCCATTTCACGTCCAAACATTAGGGGTGTATATAAATCCCAAACTTGATGGATTGATGACCATGACCCTAGAACTGAGTTCTATCCCTGCATCTCTTCGCACCCCAGGAATCACCAAGCGCCTTCTGTGACAACAACTCGCTGGGCCACGATGTGCGCAGCCGCTGCTTGTGGTGATGAACAGTTTCGGAATGTGGCGTTCGTCATCCACAACTCTCGCATGGCGGCCAAAACCTTGGGACGAGGGGAACTCGCTGTTCTGTACAGATGTGGTTAAAACAATGCCATAAACCACCCATGACTGGGAATGGTAAACATACCACCTATAAAAATGGTGAAATTTGGGATGGCTTATTGTTGTTTTACCAACATCACTTGGGGGAATGCACCGCAGCAACAGAAAAACGGAAAAAAAAAGGGATGCCGATGACAAGATTGTCAACGGTTGTCAAGCCCAGTGTGAAGCAAAGGTGCTCCACCTTTTGGCGTTGAGCAATTTCTGGCCTCAAAGGAATGGATGATGTGCGCAGTCTTTGCAATCAGAGCAGCTCCTGATACAGTGACTGCATCCAGAAAATGTGGTTTCACACGTGCATATGCACTCAACAGAGCACTGATGGTGTAGGCACTCTGAGCAGATAGTGCAGACTGTCAATTTTTCCAGCAGGTTACCGATGTCGCAACACTTCACTGGACTGATTTCGCAGTGCTTCCCCTTCAAATCGATGTTGTCCTCCTCGAATGCTGGATGCAGAGCAATTTGAAAAAAGGACCTGCAAATTTTCGGCGCAGAAACTCTGCAAAGTCCAAACTCCGTAGAAGCAATGTGACATCACATGTGACAAAGACCCAAACAAGAAGTCTAAGTGATGTACAGGAGAGTGTACCAAACTCTCCAGAATCTATGGCTGGGTCGTACAATTGGTTCTACCTTCTTTGTCAATATAGGTTTCATTAAATGGGGGTAACCCCCAAATCATCCATTTTGGTTTGGGATTCTCCATTCGAAACCATCCATTATCCCCCCATTTCAGGAAACCCGCAAATCTTCCCCACCGTGCCTGCCCCAGCTTCAGCATCCCTGCGGACCCATAAAATGGGCTGTCATTGAGGATGGTCATGGAGGTACCCCAAAATGCTTGGTTTACAATGGGAAATCCACAAAGATGGATGATTTCGGGATCCGCCATGATCCCCCTATTTTAGGAAACCTCCAATTCTCTTCCCACCCTATGGCAAGGTCTATGTCTGTTGGGGGATGCTACGTTCCTCGTCCAACGGAGGCCCGCCTTCGGAACTGATTGCGCCGCCAGTCTGTGCTCTGCAGCTTTCGAAGGTGGTGTTGCCAATCAGCATCGTGAGTCTTGAAACTGGGTTCAGCGGCTAAATGTCAAGGCTCGCGTTGCGACATTCTCTTTCTAGAAATGTGTAAGTAAGCGTCAATGTCAGCATGGTATAAAAGGTCTGAACTGGATCTGTGAAAATCATGAAACCAGTGGGGCAAAAGGCTGAACCGCACAAAACCATCTAAGACGGGGCCTTTGAGATGAACCTGTATGAATCGATGGATCATCACCTTCCGTTAAAAAACCCATCCAATCTTCGGCAAATATCCCGGTTACACAGCAAGTGAAGCCTGGTCCGAGCCGCGATTGCGGAAAGTTCTCACTGCTTTTTTTGGGGGGTACTCTCTGGTAAACTTAGCTATGGAAAATCACCATTTTTAATGGGAAAATCAACTAGAAATGGCCATTTTCAATAGCTATGTTGGTTTACCAGAGGGTAAAGGGAAATGTCAAAGACACTTGAAGATACTGTCACGGAACATGGTTTTGAACCACGGCTTCTCGCCAAAACAATGTGTGCGCGCGGCCCTGGGAAGATGCAGGACACATTTGCTGAAATCAATCACCCTTGAGCACGTTCAGTGATTGTTTGCTCCCATGAAGTGAATTAACAATACTGTTGTGTGTTGGTGATTCTTTTCCAGGTGAGACATATGAAACACATCGCTAATAGATCGTAATAGCAGCATCTGTTTGGTCAGGATGTAGAAAACACCGTAAAGACCACCGATTTTTGTGTGTACACTAGGTTTTAAGGCCACCGTGCCGTGCTTTCCATTCTTTTGTGCATTTCAAAGCACCTAAGTTTCATAGGTGTTTTGTGCTCTTCCAAGGGGCCCAGTTCTCATCCCCAGGTTGTCATTGAAATAGTTGAAGCTTACTTGTGCTGGCTCAGGGTCGTCCCCAGCTACAACATGCCACAACATGCCAACATCGGCCTCGCCAAATTGTCGGACCAGCGACCTCTCAGTTTCAACTGTCCCCTGGTATGGACGCCGAACTTTCGAGCTGCTGAAATCTGCATGTCGGCAATGGTTCTCCCTAGCTTTGTTTTGGCCTTGGCCATGTAGGCATCCTTAGTACCGAAGCAACAAAAAAAGCCGTTGCAATGCGAAAAATGTCGTTTAACCCCCAAAAAAATGGGCTGACCATATGTGTTTAACCTGTTTAAGCCACACTTTTGGGGTTTTAAACATCATTTTTCCATCGATCGCTGTCCATAAAGCGAGCATCGTGGATGAAGGCTGAAACCTTGATCCCGCCACCGGTTTTGGCTGCCTCGCCAGCAGCCGTCGGCGGCCGTGGGAAAAAAACGAGGTCCCTGAGAAATCAGGTACCATTGGTGGTGCCCCATAGCGAAGTTGGTTTATTTGCCTAGGTTAGCTCTATGATTTATGAATGTTTTTGGTAGATATATATACTGTATATATATATATATATACGTAAGGTGGTTTATAAACCCACTTATAACTGAGGGGGGGTACCACCTTGTACCATTGGCACTTCACCAAAAAATGTCCATCTTTCCTATTTACTTGGTTTTTTGATGTTTTTTGCTTAAGGGAAGCCAAGCTCAAATAAAACATGTTGAAGCCTTCCCAGTAGATTCCCCAAATGGTGGATTCACCTAATGGGGGAGAGAAAAACATCAACAAATCGAAGTTTATAACGACTTACCATTCCCAAAAATGGGTTTTTGCATGATTTTGAACCATCTCCAACTTGGCGATTTTGTTGCCACAACGGCTACAGCACGCCGCCGCTGGCATCCGCTTGCCGTCGAGGTGCCACAGAATCAGAGATGCTCAAGGTGCCATGGCTGACCATCATGGGCGCCATCAACGCACCTGGAGCCAGTGTCAATGGATTGGTTAAAGGGAAAATTTACGGGAAAACCCTATATTTCATGGGAAAATCCATGGTTTCCTGTAGATTTTCCCTTAAACCAATCCAATGATTCATGACATGCAAAACCTCACAGACTTCGACAGGAAATGGATCCCCTGGAAATGTTTTGCTTGCCAACTTTGAAACAAAGAATGCTCAAATTGAATAAGATGGTGGAAACAACACATAAAACGGAAGCAAACCAAATCAAAACATCGAAACAAACTAATAGAGCCAGGCATAAAAAGGATCAAGCGGCAAGAACATCTGGGTGAGAATGCCCAAAAACATCACCAACTGACATTCCCTGCCTCCGTCCCCGGCAGAAGAAGTATGTCTGATGACAATCTCCTCAGCCGCGAGGTCTTGGGTGCGGAAAAAGATTGAATTGTAAATCAAAAACCAATGGGAGATCCGCAAGTTTTCAATGCCAGAAATGGTGAGTTGAGTGTTCTCAAGTTCACCTTCATTGCCATTGGGCCACGCTAATAGCACCAAGCTTCGCCAGACTCTGCTTGTGCGAGTCCACCTCTCAAAGAAAATGCTCCTCTCAAAGAAGTTTGCGACCGATAGATCGAGGCATTCATGGCATGTTCTCATTGAATTTGTCGCATCCTGATGAGTTCTCCCAGGCTGTAATTTCTCAATTGGAAGATCAGCCTTCTTTTTTGAGGCAAAGCAAAAAGGGGTTCCTTTCAACTGCTGCGAACAGCAGATTCATTTTGAAATTTGAAATTGTAGCTATGCTCCTGCGTGGGCTGCAAGGAGGTGTGCATTTCTCAGTTGCTTTGCCGCAGAGTTGGAGACAAAGATGCTTCCACCCTGCTGCACCAGCCCTTACATCAGGATGTTTACATGCAAGCGAGAGGCAACTAAACAGCAACTAAAGGCAGTATCTAGTCTAGACTCCGGATTAATAAAACCTGGTTGGAGGTCGCCCCAAAAAATTGTCATCTAGTACTAGTACTAAAATGGTACACCTCCCTAATTAAACATCCCAGCAGTTCATCTCATGCCCCATGATTGCTGGAGTGGTGCAATGAGCACTGGTGCATGGACTCTTCCATGGAAGTCTTCCACCAAATTCGTCAAATTCTCAGTCAGGTCACAAGAAGTCTTCATGGCACCACCAGCTGTGGCCGTGGCATTTGAAATGACAAGTCCTTGGTCGTCGTGGTCGTCAGTTGCTGCCACATCGGGATGTGTCTAAAATATGGTCCCTCCCAAGAACGGCATGCACAGGGCAAATTACATCTAGAAATAGGTACTTTATTAGTCAACAACCCATCTCTTCGGACAAAAATCCCAAAAATGTTTTCATTCTAGCAAGCCCAAACAAAGATTTGTCAGAGTGTTTCCAGGATGCTACTTCGATGAAGAAAATTCCCCCAATCTTCCAACCAACAGCCGCATCTCCGCGCCACGCGACGGCCGCTCACTTGCAGCACCTGCACGCGCACGTGAAGGGAGCCCCCAGCGTCCTTGGCCTCGGTGTCATTGGATTGGTTTAAGGGAAAATTTACAGGAAACCATGGATTTTCCCATGAAATATAGGGGTTTCCTGTAAATTTTCCCATTAACCAATCCAGTGATCCTCTGGTAAATTAACAGCTTGCTATTGAAGCCATGGCCATAGAAAGTTTACGTGGATTTTCCCATGAAACATGGGGATTTTCCATAGTAATGTGGCTGTTTACCAGAGGGTATAATGGGGATTTGAGCATCAAGAATTGGGAGAGATGCATGGGGGATTGAAGCATGATTTTTATTGTGAAACATTGAATTTGAATATTCCAGCTATTTTGAAGCCCGAATTTGAGACTTTTGGCCATTTTGCGGGGTATCCCCCAGTAAAGCTCTCAGAAAATTCACATCCTCAAAACTTCCCAGGTCCAAGTCTCCTCAGTCTGCAAGAATCCCGTCAGCAGCTTCAGGGTTGACGCCACCACAGCACCACCGCTAATCCCTGCTCTGGACTGGCGAATGCGCACTTCCTCAGGTGCCAAAAATGGGGATCCAACCAGTAAAAACCCTGTTTTTTGACCAAGAAAAATAGGGATGATTTAAGCATCACTCAACTACCAGTGACTACCAGTTTGACCCTCAGAATCCACTCTTTAAGTTGGAAAGTACTCTTCCAACCCCAGTGAATGGCAGAGCCTATGTTAGTTGGGGGATGGTCGTCATTGTAATTGATGGATTAATTGAAAAGGATGAATCAATAATTACTATCCTTTGTAATCAAGGACTAATGCAGCATTGCTGCAAGTATTTCTGGGTTTGTTCTCAAGCTGTGCTCATTGATTGCGAACAGTTCCAAACAAAAATATACACAGTAATGAATAGCAAGTTTGCGATCAATCCCAAATCAATAGTCCTGAGAGTACTCAGGACTTTCACTGCTCACCCGCAGCAGAGTCCTGCAAAAAACATCTCACCTAGGCCCAGACAGCTGGCAACCAAGGATCACCTCCACTGATTTTCAAAGTTCTCATGGCAAAGATGGCACCACCGGAGCTTGCCGAGGTATTCCTGACGATTTCATCATGTTCAGGGGTATCCCATGGCAAAATCCACGTGGTGCCACGTGGTGCCTGTCCAAAACCCGCGCAAACACCAGCAAAAACGAGGCTTTCTGAACGGTCCTTGTGTTCACCTTGCCCATCACATCGACAAATTTTCCAATGAAAGCACCTGGAGCCGTCAAAAATCAAACCAGAGCTGCGGACTGGGCTGTTTTGCCAATACTGGTTGGGCTGTGGATCAGAATTATCCAAAAAAACAGAGATGCTGGTCTATTTTGAAATCGTAAACCATCTGGCTCGAAGTGACCCAACGACTTAACCCCTACTCTAGATGCCAAAAACCCACAGCATGAAGTGCCACACAACTGCTGCCCCCCTCACCATCAGGTAGTGAGTCAAGTTGTGAGGCAAGTTGGTTGGGGAGTTGAGTTGATAAATGAGATGATCGTACCTTCTGGTAGTGAGGTCGAGCTGAGTAGTCAGTGAAATAGTCACCGAACTATTAGGCTGGCGTGTACACTACTTTCACAAGTTTTGGATCAGCTTTGACGCCAAGTCCCACTCATACGGGTACACTCTGGTGGCAAGGCAAAAAGATCATGACTAACAGTGCCCAAATCATTATGCATCCAATCGAATAGAACAACAGCAGTACGACTACATGAAGGGACCGGCAGTTAGAATATGAAAAACTATGTGAATGCAGACAGCATATGCTAATTTTATAGGCCGGTGGGTATTCTACTGTAACTGCACTTGCAGATAGAATATGCCAACAATGTTATGTCAACCCTTACTGCCGGTCCCTTACTGATGGTCTCTTACTGCATGTTTTTGAGGATTTCATGTACATGGTAATCATTGTGCACTGGAGCTGTCCATAAAAAAGAAAAATCAAACCTTGGTCCAGAATTATGTACGCACATGCAAGATGTTAAAGATACACCTATGCACACACAAAAGGTACTTGTTCGAAACAAGTTTGATGGATTTCAGAAGCTATTTCAGTACCTGTCATGCCGATTCATGCCCCAAAAGACCCCAAATCACATGTTGCTATCTTCAAATCTCTGAATTGAAGGCCCTTCTTGTCTCACCTGCACCACAGGCGTTCCATCCCCACCTCCATCCGAAGCATCGCAATCTTCAAAGTTGCTGGTGCCCCACAGCATGACTTTGCCACTGGCGGAGAAGCCACCTCCTATGCGAAGTAAGGCAGGGCGATGCTGAATGTCCAACACGGAGGATCGAACCACTAGGGTGGCCACAGACATATAGGCAAAAGACTCCTGACTCTTTGAATTCTTGAAGTCGAAACAATTGCTAAGCTCTCAAATGATGAGCCTGTCTTAAATCAGTATCAAGTCAAGACACATTTTGAGCGCTATTGTTGAGTTTCAAAATTCACTTGATTCACTTGCAGAATGTTCTCAACTACGTGGACATGAATACAAGCTATATAGCGATTGGCATAGGTCATTATAAGATCATCAAAGATCTTCCAGCTTTCCTCAATACTCATACCCTCTGGTAATCAAACGTGGCTGGCTGGAAAATCCCCTAAAAATGGAGGCTTCAAAATGGAAAAATCATCTGTAAAGATCACAAATGGGAGATTTTCCAGCAAGCCACGTCTGATTGGAGGAGGGTATATACACATTACATTAATATCCTATGATTGTTCCATTATCACCCCAGTATTATCCCTTTGAACCATATAAAACCAAAGAAGAAACCATCGTAAATCCCCCCGGGAGCACCTCCAAGGGAAGACTGGCAGCGTTGGAAGTTGAGCTCTGCAGCTTCATCCTGTGTTAGGTCATTCAGCACAGCACCGCCGCCCTTGGAATGCCTTGGGAAGGCAGCAACGGTGAACCCCGAAAACCGTGACCGTGACCATCAGAAAACCATGGGAATGGTTTATCAATGGATTGGTAATGGATCTAAAATGGAAAACTCATGGATTTACAATGGCTATTATAAATGTATATAACAGGGGTCATATAGGATCCAATGGCCAATTTCAAGGCTGTTTTTTTCTCGTGTTCTCGACGTGTCTTTGGTGCATCTTTAATGCGGTGGCAGCAGACGATCTGCGAGAAGGAGAAGGTGCCCCGGAAGGCGCAAAGAATGCGTCCAGCAGATTATAGGCATCTCCCCAAAAATATAGAGATCAATAAATCACCAAATTCGTCGGGATTCAGTTTGCTCATGTTTTCTATCTTTTTGGGGACCCCAAATCATCCCATTCTGCCAAAAGACGTGGCTCTGCAGTCCGACATGTGGATGCTACCGCCCTGTTGCGCAAGATGGCACTCAGGGCTGGCCATGAATAAACCTGAAGCGGGTGGCTTGGCCCCGAGACAAAAGCTGGGTTTTGGTGCCCCCAAATCCCACGGAAACTTTCCTAAAATGGGGGTACCCCCCCAATCATCTATTTTAATAGGCTGGATGTTCCACTATAAACCATCCATTTGGGGGTACCACCGTTTTTAGGAAACCTCCAAATGTCATGGTTTGTTCCATTGAAAAAGCGGTGACACCACAAGGGGTCTCCCCACACCAGGTGGCCAGACCAGGTGGCCCCACCTCCTCCAGCGAGAGCACTGCAGTTCGTGAAACTCATGTTGCCACGTCGGCCTGGTCGAATGGATCGGACTTCTAAAAAATGCCTTGGATGGCTTGGGGGTCACTTTTTTTTGCCGATTTAAAACACAAAAAACGTCCCCGAAATAGGCAGCATCTTCAGTATGAACACGCATGCGCCTATCGAAAGGTTGCCATTGAGGATGTTCAGTCCACCACCTTCACCTTCTGCCTAAATTCAGCGATTTTCGAGTCCCAAAATGCATGGAGTTCACAATTCATTGAACTGTTCCCAACATGTTCCCAACATGTTGCAACCAGAGAGTTCTTGGGGTTCCTACAGTCAGCTGAATCTGGAGTGAAATTGAAGTTTGCCATCTCTTCGTGTGATCAGATGCCTTTTGAGTTTGCAGAATTGCAGACGCTAGACCTTCACTCGAGGCTAGGAAGAACTTTGTGTTTCGAAACTTGTGAAAAGAGCAACAAGTTCCAAGAAACAATTCAAGACATGCCCTCCACAAATCAAACATGGTCACGGCAAATCCCCCATTCATTGTATATAAGATTATTCTAGCAAAATGTGCAGGCGATAAATGTGGTTCAAAGGTGCAGCGCTGCAAGATTCGAAGCTAATTCTGCTGGAAGCATCCAGTGACATATCTTTCGAAACAAAGATTCCTCCTGGAGCTGGGGAAACCCCCCTGGTAACTGAACACCGCGGGCTAAATGGAAGACATGGCCCATGTAGTTCGATGATCTACCGAACTTAAGACTGGTGACTTTCCCTAGCGACCTGTTTAACTACCAAAGGGTACTTGCGCGAACTGGGAGAAAATGAAAATCTATTGAAAATGCCAAGCTTGTTGAGGCTACTGTGGGAAACCAACAGTTGCAAACTAGTCAAGTTTCTCAAGATGAGATGATATCTAAAACTCCAGTGGTTTAGCATCAGTTTCCCAACGTTGCCAAAAATTGGGGTGTCCAGCCGGTTTTGGACCCTGTATCACGTGGCTCATTGGAAATCCCATTACATACCATTCTGTCTCATGGTATCCCCCATTAATTCCCAATTCTGTCCCAAGTACAGCCCAAGTCTATCCCAATTATGTTGCAAGTATATCCTAAGTATATAAGTGTATCCATCCGACTATATCACCGTACAAATGGTTGGCTTTAAATCCCCGATGGTTGGGTAAGCCCCTACATCCATTATGAACCCATGATTCCAACCATGGTTAGTGTCCCATACCCCCCCAATGACTCAGCCGTTGGTGGTGAAACTCCCCATGTCCCAGCCGGTGGTGCTTATTGATTCCATGATCATTCAATCCCATTGCATCCCATTACATCCCCATTATATCCCGCTTGAGATACGGATGTAAAAGAAGATATCACTTCAAGTGTAATTAGTGCAATCATCGAAAAAGATAGTAAAACCCATCTGCTTCTGTTTTAGTAGGATGTTACTTTTCCCTTCTGGTAATTTAAGATAACTAGTGAAAATTGTCCATTTATAGCTGTTTTGCCTCTTTAAAAGGGTGATTTTCCACGGCAGAGGCTAATTCCATCACCATCAATCAGAATCAATCACCACTAATCAGCATGATCAACCATTCTTAAAAGGTATTAACATTTATTAACCATTCATCGCCATTAATGTCAACCCTGGGCAAACCCCCTCTAGGCTATTTAATTGAGGGGTCCATTTAAGTATCAGATTATGACTATTGGGGGAGTACCCCCCCCAATTAATAAGCCATGGTTTATAATCCATGGTTTATTCATACGGGGTTGACATTCTCTGGTTTTCTGCTCCTCCACCACCTGCTGCGTGACAGGAAAAGGCCGAGACTTTGGAGGCCCTCAAGGTCAATCCCCTTGGGCGGCCAGGCTTACCCCCATTTCCGGCTGGAGATCCATGAGATTTTTATTTTCAGGTTTTTCGATGGATTTCATGATGATTTTCGGGGATTTCACAGAATTGTATGGTGATTTAATGGCATTTAATTGGATTCTATATGCATTGTATATGGAGTTCCATCGCACATATTGGTAGACTGATGTCCAAATGGACACAAACTCATCACTACTCTGTCAGCTCTTTGCTCACCTGAATCTGAGATATAAATGGTTTGGAGCTGTTGACACGCTAGTTGCCAGCTTCCCAAAACCTGCAAGTGCATTCTCTTTGTGGCATCAAATCATAAATCGGCGTGGGAAACAGGCCCCAGTCTTTCTTCAAAAACAGCGAAATGCAACAAAGGCCAACAAGGCACTGCTTGACACATTCTTTTCGATCACATTTCCAGTCACCAATCCGTCATTGCTGGGCGAGGGTCCCTCCAATAAAAGCACCGCCTCCGGCTTCTGCCTGGCAGTGTTGAAAAGTGAGCTCGCTGTGGGAGACTGCAACATCTTTCTCCACGTAAATGCCTCCTCAGCAATGGACAACATGAGTTGAGTCTCAGAATCTGACAATCCAAAACCCCACGGTTTAAAAATGGTCGGGAACTTCATTTGAAACCTCACTTTCTCCGGCCATTACGACCATTCTCCCCATTTACAACTGGCCATTCTGAGCACTTTCCCCATCAACTGGCCGCCTTCATGAGAAATTGGCCAATATGACTATGCTTGGGAGTGCAGTTGGGGTTGCTGATGGGTAGATTTTGACGCCGACAGACTGGAGTGTGGAGCACTAAGAAAACCTATGGTGAAATACACCTAGTTGGTGAACTGCACCATCCAAGTGCCAGGTATTCTCCGAGCCTCTCTTTGAGATGATTTCTTTAAACAAATACAATGCTTGATCAGTGGGATGGTTTATCATTGGAGGCACATTCTCATCCAGTATCCCCGGATCCCCACGTGTTCCCACATCATGACTCATCCTCATAATATCCTCTTTTCTTGGGTAGTTGATCCGAGTTTTTTTGGTGGTTACCCTCCGGTAATCAAACGCGGCTAGCTGGGAAATTCCCTATAAATGGATGTTTTAATGGGAAAATTATCTATAAATGCTGGATTTTCCATTGCCATGTTTGATTACCAGAGGGTAATCCCACCAGCAAATGTCCAACGTCAATCATTAGTGGCAGAAATCCCCTATGAAAGATACCAAATATCCATATCCACCATTTACCAGACTGCATTTGTTCAATGATTCTTGGTGATATATCCCATTCCCATCAATGTTCCATTGATATCCCCAGTTTTGATTCTACAAGATGTTCCCCATGGGTTCCTGGCTGAATCCCACATTCTGACGATGGTTCATCCCCCAAAATGCTAGGTACCCTCTGGTAAACTCACATTTGTCTATGGGAAATCACCATTTTTAGTGGGAAAATCAACTATAAATCACCATTTTCAATAGCTATGTTAGGTTACCAGATGGTAATTGTCCATTCATCTTCCTTGAAAATATCCCGCGATTGCTCCCATCGCCCATGTTTTCACAACCCCACTCTATGGTCCCAAAAATGTGGTTTCATCCCATACTCAACGATGGGACTAGTGGATTTACCACATCGTAGACCCATGTTTCAAGGTGAATATCCCATGAATTGTTGGTTATATGTCCCATTGATTTGCCATCGGGTATCCCGAAATCCAGTGGTTTATCATCATGTTCATTTTCTCTATATAAATTGCAACTTGATTTTGTGTCCCATTTTCATACAGATCAGATTGTTGGTTATGTATCCATTGAATATATCCCAAATTTATGGTTGGTTGTATCCCATCACTATCCCGATATTCTACATTATCTATTAATGGAATCTTCACAGTCCTATTGTTGCTTCTCACAGTCCCATTGTTGCTAGCACTAAAACTATTATCATTACTATACTATCATTACTCATTACCATTATCACTGGTAATATTGTTACTATTATTATTGTTGGATTTACAGTACTAATATCTCACTTTTAATATCCTATTAATATCCTATATTCCATGAATATCCCATTCTCAGTGGATTTACCACATTCATATGGGTGTGTCTGAAAATATCCCATCAATATTGTCAGCTAAATCTTATCATGTTCCCATCTTTATCCCATCAGTATCCCATCCGTATCCCATCATTCACAGGTTAAATCCCATCATGATGCCATATTGTTGAGTTTTCATGGTCAAACCAGCATTTGGGCAAAATATCCCATCATGAAAACAGGTGAAAACATGTGAAATCCCCACGTTAGATAAGTTCAAGCACCATTTACTCACCATGTTCCATGATAAAATCACCACGTGAGCAGCATTCCAAACCCTGCATCGTTCCTTTGTACTGGTTGGTTGGTTGGGATTCCCCCATAATTATGATATTCCCCAATATACCCTCTGGTAAACTCACATGTTTCAATGGGAAAATCACCATGTTTGATGGGAAAATCCACTTTTTCTATGGCCAATATCAATAGCTATTTTGACATAACCAGAGGGTAATTGGTTAGTAGAATCCCCACACTCATCATCTGGGGGTTTCCTAAAATGGGGGTACCCAAAAATGGATGGTTTACAATGGAAAATCCTATTAAAATGGATGATTTGGGGGTACCCCTATTTTAGGAAACCACTAAATGACCAACCAATCATCACCCAACCGTAGTTCCCCGGCCTCCATCTTCGACGCCGGGACTTCCGCAGGCCTCGAAGGTCACAAGGGCCTCTTCGAAGGTGGCGCCTCCCTGGGAACGGCAGATGCGGAAAATTGTTAGGGACATTTCTGGGAAATTGTGGAAATACATAGATATTTACATGATATACAGATATAGGATGAAGCATGTATTTCTAGAAATAGCTCGGACGGTTCTCTCTGTCGCAACGCACGGCAAAGCAGCAGCAATGCAGTGCGGCTGCGACAAGTCTGGGGTCAAGCCGGTCTGGCCAAATCGCAGGTTCTGCGCACAGCCCTCGTGGCCGTGAATGTGTGTACACGCTGTTGAACCAAATGCCAAAGCTGGTCAGGGACATGTATCCGAGTACCAGCAAATTTCATGTACAATCCCTTAGAGACATGGGAGCATGGCATGGTTCGATGCACAACATGTGAAAACAACTTGTGAAGTTCAGCCATTGCAAACTGTACCGGCCGAAGCATCATCGCTAAAGTTGGTCTTTGAAATAATGTATCTGGACATCGCATGCAAAGTTTCAAAGAANCTGTACCGGCCGAAGCATCATCGCTAAAGTTGGTCTTTGAAATAATGTATCTGGACATCGCATGCAAAGTTTCAAAGAACCATCTAATGAAAAAGGGAACTGAAAATCCCGATCAAGCAAAAAGGCGAAAACTAATTCGACATCACTAATCTCTCTCACTTTGCCCACTAGTCTCTCAGAAGCGCAGATCCATTCCACTATCGCAACCAGAAAATCGCCTGGAACTTTGCATGCACCATGCTGGCACTGAACTTTCCAGTTGATCGGAAGCGTGTCTTCCCACGAAAGCCACAGCCAGTCATCATCTGATGCGGAAGACGCAATGCTAATGTGGTCTGGTGCTGGATCATCATCAGCCTTCATCTCCGCTACTTGAAAGTAAAAAGATCGAAGCTGACTAAGTCTGGTTGTCCATGATGAAAGGATCTTCACCGCCTTGTCATAGCATTGTTGCTGCAAAGGAGGTCTCGCCAAGTTGGTGCGGACCGCAAGTTGGTCAACTGCATTGTTCCAGTGGATGACCCAATCTTCAAAGGCGTCCTCCGCCAAATCTCTGGGCACATGGGAAGGTATCCACCTGAAAGCAGTGAAAAGTGTTCCACGATCACGCAGCAACTCAGCAACCTGAGTCCAAAGATCCATGTTCTCGACATCATCCGGAATGATGCCATGCTGGTGGATGAAGTCCGCCACCGCTACCGTAGATTGAGAATCCGACCAGAGGCAAACTTCCAGATCGGTGCCAGATGTCCAAGCCAGGGCCGCAATCAAAGCGGTCAATTCGGCTCTATCTATGGTTTGGGTGACCCCTTTCAAGGGTTTGGCCGCAACAACTTGGCCCATTGTGGCACTGATGACTCCCCAAGCAGCCAGGTTAAGAACCGAAAACTGGTCATTGGTACAGGAACCATCCAAAAAAAGATGTTGAAATCCATTTTGGGGGGGAGCAACTAAAAAAGCAGTGCCATCTTCATCCGGTGCACACAGAAGTCTGCGCCATTCCACCAAAACGCCCAACTTTGGAACCAGGAGATGATGCTTGGTGCAGAGAGGCAGCTCCACGTTGTCTGGGCACCATCCATGAATCGAAAGACGAACATGTTGAAAACGCGGGCAAACCAGCCAATGCGAACGATCATCTTCTTGGTGACAATGGGGGCACATAGGTGTTTTCTCTGGATCATACTTGGCATGTTCAAAGGAGCTCATGAAGGCGCCAGAATGCAAAGCAGAAAGACGTGCTCGGTCCAAGGAGTTCAAGGAACGACTCCCAAACTTGGTCAAAAAACCATCTAAGCCGACCAGGCCTTTCATGGACTGATGTCGAACGCCAGCAGCCACATATTGGAGCCATGCATCTTCCAACTGAGTTCGCAGTGTTTTGTTGTCTACCAACATCAAATTCCAAGAAAGCCCCTCATGGTCAGCAATCATAGGAGGGTCAACCAAAGACCAGCCAATCATCTGAAGACATTGCATAAGTCTGGAAAATGGGCCAGGAATCAGCTTACCATCATAGTTCCCAAACCAAACCCGCCACATGGTCAGAAGTTCAGGGTTTTTCTGCAGCATGCGTCTGAAAGTTGAAAGACAAATCTGCAGTTGGTAAGAACCTGGGTCCGCATTGATGTCATCAGAAAGAGAAAGCCGCAGAAAAGGGTTGACACCGGCTCCATTGATTCTAATGGCCTTGACTGCATCTCTCCGAAGGCCAATGGAGTAGGACTCTGCAATCAAACAGTTCGCAGAGCCATGAAGTGCTTGAGGCCAAAACACCTTGGGCAAAATGGAGAGTTTCTGCAAAGTAGGCGCCATAGATCTCCTCAGTTTGGCCCATCTGGGAAGCAGGTTAGCACCTCGCTGGCGAAGAATCCGTGTTCTTCTAGAAAGTCCAAAAGTCATAGCACCGCCCAACTCACTCGCATCAGAAGCGCAAGAAAATCCAAGCTGACAAAGAACATCTCGTGATGACTTAGTCAATCCCCATACATATGTCTTGCTATCATCAGTCATCAATCCAAAAAGCTGGCAGATGGAACACAGGGCAAAGTAGGCCTGGATGACATGGATGGCTTCCATAGCCGTCAGAGTCAAATTGTCTACAAAACTGTAGGCAGTCACACGTGGACAAAACGCCTTCATGTAGATGTGGTAGCTCCAATTGACTGTGAGCATCGCTAAAATGGAGAGTGGGCAGCCTTCTGGGAATCCAGACGTAGAAGCCAGTTCGTGGCCAAGGCATCCAGCTATGTCAAATCTACGAACGAATTGGCCAAGGAATTTGCGCCAAGCATTCAAAAGAGAGGCCGGGAATCCAACATGAGCAGCAAGCATGAAGACTTGGGTTCTCCCAATGTGGTTAAAGGCCTTCTTGAGTTCAGTTGACAAGCCAGAAAAATCCAGGTGCAGTTGAAGCATAAGCTCTATGTTGGCCTGGATGGTCATCCACACCTCTGTGGTCTCTCGGTGTGTGGCAAGAAGCCCAGCGCTTCGGGTGGCATGTACTTGGACAACTGCATGATCATCTGACGAGTGCGCAGTCGTGACCATGCCCGATAAATGATCGGGAAGAGCGTGATCGGACGATACTGTCCTTCTTCATGTGCACCGTCACATTTGCTCAGTCCAATGACCGTGCCAAAAGCAAGTTGCTTGGGCCATGGTGTAGTGCCATGCTCCACAGAGCTCAAAAGCTCCAGCAAAGGCCGCACATATTCTGGAGGCATCATTTTCAAATCATCCTTTGAGAAACCATCTGGTCCCCTTGCTGCGGACGGTTTGAACTTCTTGACAATGGATCTCCAGCTAGCCAAGTCCAAATCTGGACAAACAAACTGATACTGAGGCATGTAGTGACTAGCAAAGCCAACAATGCGCTGCCATTGGTCAGTGGGAATTTGGGCTAGCATGCTCCATCTAGGTGTCCAATACTCCTCAAAGGCTGTGAGGACATCATTGACATCAGTGAGAAAAATTCGCTGTGTCACTTCATCGCCAACAACTAAATGATCCGCCGAAGAAACCGTGCACAAATCGGCAGAAACGGAAAGAACATTCAGCATGTGCTGATCATAAAACCAAATTGAATCACCTCTTTGCTGTACAGGTTGATCAAGGTGCAGTTGGCCACTTTCCACATCGACATCCAAAATGGTGTAGTGGATCTCTTTCCATAGATTCGAAACTCCAGGTCTGGGGCCAGCACGCAAATCCATGAAGATAGCTTCAAGCGAGCCCGCATACTTCATCTTCAGGCACTTGGAACGTTCATTGAGGTGCCAGGCCTCAAAGGCCCTGAAGTGTNCTTCATCTTCAGGCACTTGGAACGTTCATTGAGGTGCCAGGCCTCAAAGGCCCTGAAGTGTTGCAAGAAGCTCTCATACATGGCTTGAACCACAGCTGATTCACAAGGGACATCATGGGGTAGCCGCTCAGGAACCCCAGCAATGGTGTGGGTATTCAGGTTCCACCATGTAACAAAGTTTGGGTGGAAACCGCTGGAATTCTTGATGGCATCCCAAAGTTCAATTCTGTAGGTGATGGCCGAGAGTGTTTGCTTGTTGGCGATCACCGCATGTTTAAGACTCTGGAGACGTCTGAGCTGCTTGAACCAAATCCTAGTAGCCGTACCTGCAGCAGAATTGGAAATCTGAACCTCACCTTCACGGCTTGCACGACAGGTCGGAGTCGCCTGTGGCTGTTTGACCGGAGTCAAGCGTTGTGCCCGTCCATGACATCTGCCGGGCATTCTGCAACCAGTTTGATCGATCATCAAATGATCAACAGCAGCTTCAAAGTCATGTGCCCAGCTCCGCAAAAAAGTAGTGGCATCTTCAGCTGGGTCAAACTGCAAAGTACATGATGGATTCCATTCAGTGGCATCCAAGTTGGACCATGGAATGGCTGCCGGTTTGGGCCACCGATGAACATATGTAGTACTCGCAGGAATTTGGAGCTGCAGGGAAATTGTGGAATGATCCATAAAAACATCAAAGACCGAGAGCCCTCTGAGCAACCCAATGGCCTCCGGTGAGAGCCATATTTGATCTCGTTCATGGGCTCCTTTACTGGTTGGTACAACATCATGGTGAAAAAGCTCCGCCGCCACATCTTGTGCATTGCGCCAGCCATGTCTCATCCATATATGATGCTGTGTCAGTTGCCCTGGATTCTGGTTGAAGTCGCCCATAATCAGGCGAACTCCACTCATTCCCAGCACTAGCTCAGTTGTGAACGTCTCTAACAACTGGTCACTCAGCTGACGCGCCTTTGGCCATGTCGGCCCTTGGGCGTAACCATAGAAGGTCCCAATGGTCAGTGGCAGCGCATGAGCCCAGTGCCGGGTCAACAGCACCCGACCACTCTGCCAGTGCTCAGTCGGCCAAGGCAAGTCCAAAGTAGAGGAGGAAACATCAGAAAGGACTGCAACACCTGTCCATTTGCCGGCCCAAGATGATCCAGGCCGGAGGGGTGCCGGCGCACCCCCATGAAGACGAACTTCTCGATTCAATGCTCGGCCTTTTTGTCTGAGGAGGCTCGAGCTGGTACGAAAGGTGGTCGCAGAAAGCTGCGTCTCAGAAAGTGACCAAATGCCTGGTCCAAGCCCCAGCAAAGTATCCTCTTTTTGTCGAAGTCCAGTGGGATTGTTGACGCCCACAGTCAACAGATCGCCCATGGATGGGCCCGGATGCAGGGCTTCTCCATATCGTAGTGTACCACCCTCTGGAAACTCAAACATCAAAGTGGATGCAAAGGAAGTGGCCTGATGGCATGATGGCCAAAAGTTCGGCTCCAGAACATGGCAACAACAACTCCCCGACCCATGATCTCGGTCAGTCGCAACTGCCGAGCTGTCGATGAAGAACCGGGCAAAGGAGTGTTGCTGCTGTAGAGCCATGGAGGGATTGATGATGGTGGCAATCAGTGTCAAAAGCCAGCCAAATCGAAAAACAGATCGAGATGAATGACACGGCCTCCAGGTCGATCCAAGCCTGGAACCGGTGTGCTCTAGTCAATTTTGTCTTTGCTTCTTCTCAAGCAGCGCCTCAAGTCGGCTGAGCTGCTTGTTGAAAGAATCTGACATCTCAGAAGACAAATCATCCTTCACTGTTTTCATCGTAGATTGAAAGGTGCTGCCCAAAGTGTGGATCTCATGCTGGTGAGTATTGAGGGTCTGCTGCATTGCGCCCATAGTGGCTTCCGTGGATTTCAATCTCTCACCCGCCTGCTGAAACCAAGTATTGAATTGGGCATTTTGTCCCTTCAACTCATTCATACTGACCTCAAGGGCTTGAAGTCGATGTTCATGTTGGTCATGATGATCACTGGATGAGGCAGCCGCAGCTTGAACTGCTTCCTTAGCGTGGGTCTGCAAACTGTGCGCCATGTCTTTGCGGAGATCAGAGCGCAATTGTTCTTGAAGAGCATTCATCTTGGTCTTGCCCTCATTGGCAAGTGGAGCCGCTGTCTTGAAGGTGTAGTGATTCCATGGATCAGCTTTGCTATCCAGCCAAGGGTCCATGCCATTGGAGCTCAATGCCGGAGCAGGTGTAGCACGAATCTGCCGTTGAGTCTTGTTGGAGGCCAAGATCCGTTGAGTTGGTTCTGGTTGCTTGAGCTCTTTGATCTGAGTGATCACGATGTCATTCTGAAAGCCAGTCATCACGGGCTGCGGAGGTGGACATTCAGATCCAACTCGCCAGGCCATGTGAGCAAAGCTAGCTCTCCCTGGTTGCAAAGGACGTGCAGTCCATTTCCAGTCTGCAAGGAGCTTGACGATGGCCTGTCGCTGAGTGCCGTGGGGCACAGGGAAAAGCTCCCAAATATGCTGCAGAGTCATAGCGACAAAGGTGGTCCCAGGTCTGAGATGAGCCCAGGCAGCTTGTTCATCCTCAACTTTCACTCGGATGCCAAACTTGGATCGGATGCGCACAAGGCATAAAGCCTTGTCATAGGTTTTGCACAAGTGTGCGGCATCCTCCGCTGACGCACCCGGCAACCAAACAACACGAAATCGTTCACCCTGCTCACGTGGTTTTTCTCCTCGAGGCTCAGCATAGATACCACAGGGGGTTGTGGTCAGCAGCTTGGAGATAGCCCCCTCAGGAACCCGCATGAAGACGGTAAAGAGGGTAGCAGTTTCAGGCACTGTTTTGCGACCATTGTCATCAAAAAAGCTTCTGGACCAGATCTCAAAGATGACATTGTCGATGGACTCATCAAGGCCAGGATGAAACTTGCCACAAGAGGCCCCGCACTGTTTGCCTTTGCACAACTGCAAAGACTCCATCATAGAGACCAGGGCTCGAATGGGAGCTTGAGCAAACTTGATCCAGTCACCAGGAAGCTGATCTCTGAAAATCTGAAACTTCACCACCTTGGTATCAACGATTTCTGGTGTGGAGTCTTGACTTGCAGATTCACGACAAACCTCATCATCACCAAGTTGTAGAACTTGACCATAAATCAAGGTATGCTCATCCGTGCCCTTGAACTTGGCAGGGAAAGTGATGGGCCGCAATGTGGCTTGGCAAAAAACTGCAGGATCAGGCCTGTCCACAAAGAGAAGCGCCAGAGCATCAGTGCTGATGGAATCAGGTCGCTCCAGAAATGCTCGGGCCATATCGACTGTGCAGAGAGCAATGCCACGTGCTTCTGCTTCGACATCTTCATATGAGATCTGGTGAACAGGTAGATCATGAGAATCCTTGAAGTGATTCGAGTCCAAGACAAACTGCAAAGGGTCCAAGTGCAGAGGATGGTTGTGCTGCTGGTTTCGAGCCTGCTTCTTGCCTTTGTGGTTGGCAATCTTGGCACCGTGTTTGGTCTTAGCCCTTTCAGCCACATACAGTTTCTGCTCCTCCTGTGTGACCAGGCGGAACATTGTGCCGGGCTTGCTGGCAGCAGCCTTGAGATCTGCCCAGGGATTTTTGGCTTTCAAAATGGTCTGAACTTGCCGAAGTCCAAGCTTGCTGATGATCAATTTCGCTCGGTCAGAAGATGACACAGCAGGGACCCCTTTGGTAGCCAAGAGCGTTGCCAGTTGTTGAGATGGATCATCAGGACCACCAGCATAGAGCTCATTGGGAAAATGTTGCAGCTGCAAGAGCCATTGGTGCACTTCCCAAACATCATTTGAGGTGACATCATCCAGCAAGCGCAGGAGCTTGGCCATCTGGAGGAGAGCAATGGTACCGCAGGTGTGGGGATGCCATTGGCAAAGTCCAACGCCGAATGACAAACCCAAAAGTCCAACCTGCAAGGCATCAGAGAATTTCTGGACAGCGGAGTAAATCCAATCTTGATGGCGATGCAAGCGTAGTCCATCAAAGCAAGTCCATGAAAGTCCATTTTGGAGTGCATCCCAAAGTCCAGTGAGAAGAATCCAATGGCCATGAAGCTCACAGATCAAGAAGATCNTCCATCAAAGCAAGTCCATGAAAGTCCATTTTGGAGTGCATCCCAAAGTCCAGTGAGAAGAATCCAATGGCCATGAAGCTCACAGATCAAGAAGATCGGACCATGAGTCTTGATGAAGCGCGCATGCCAAGTCGCAGCAACCGCAGAAGGAAGTCCAAGCCGGAGAAAGTGCGGAATGCTGAAGGGTGGAATCACAAAGGGCTGGACAATGTCAGAATCCCTGAGGCCGGAGGAAATCATAGCTTGCATCAGACCCCAAATGAGGCGGTCGCCAAGTTGATCATGGTGGGGTGAAGAGCCACCTGCCGTCAGTTGAAAGTCCATGGGGCAGGGTTTGGGCTGTCTGCAAGCCAAGATTTGGAGCTCATAGGTCACATCAGGAAGAAGCTGAACATCATTGTGAAGTCGCATGCCATGGAGTGTGAGGACCACATAGTGTCCCCAGCCACAAAGTCGTCTTTCGGCCTGCAGCAATTGCCCAACCGTAGTCGGCTGAGTGATCTGAATGGCATGGATGATGTTCTCCTCCTTGAGATGGAGTTGGATAGATCTTGGCTGATACATCATGGGTGTAATCCATCGGGTGAATGCATGAGTTCGCAGTTCAACTTGTAGGACATGGATGAGACATAGAGGATCAATGCCAGTCCACCCCCAATGGTGCATCTGCAAAGAGGCCAAAATATGAGCCTGGACCCATAGAACTTGCAAAGGAGCCGCAATCTGACCCAGTAAACTCAATGCTGCTCTGGGTGGCATAGGGAACTTGAACGTTGGTGGCACCGTACAGAGAAGAGCTCCTTCTTCACAATGAAGGTGACGGTAGTTGCCGGTGAGGGCAGACAAAAGTCCAAATCCACGTGCCCCCCCGCTCCGCAATCTGGCCAAACTGAAGGCTGCTCGGCAACCACAGGGACAGGGTCGATTCACATGACCCCATGAATGCAACACAGTTGGTGCTTTTCCCTCAGAAGTTAATAGCCTTTGGTCACTTCCAAAACTGGGGTCCAAATAAAGAGCAAGTTCACTTGGATCCCAAGCAAGTTGTGCTTCTGAATTGACATCCCAAATCGCATCAAGTGGCATAATGCTACCAAGTGTTTGAAACTCTTGAGAAACAGGCCATCTAGGAATTTCAATCATGGGAATGTCCTTTCGAGAAATTCTGCACCAGAAGCGATTGCGACGAACTGGCCATTGGTCTTGAAGATCAAAAACAAGTCGCATGACGTGCATGTTGGCTCGCTCCGCAAAACGATCAATGCAATCTTGGGCTTGTTGAAATTGAGTGACATTGGCCACACACTCAAGCAGGATCTCATCCACTTGAAGAAACCAGGAGCCATGGAGAATGTAGAACAAACTGTGGCTTCTGTGATCATCCATGCCATGCTGATCACCCTGTCGTGAAAAACCCTGACAAGGAAACCCACCTGTTCCCTGAAGGTAATCGGAACCTTTGAGAGGATGGATGCGTTTCAGGGTCTCAACATCACCCAAATCAGCTTGGATGACAGGGCAGCTGAAATTCGCTTCCAGGGCTGCACAAGCCAATGGGGATCTTTCAACAAAGACAGCAGTGTTCATACCCAACAATTGGGAACCGATTGAGAATCCACCCATGCCGCTACAAAGATCCAACAGAGTGACTCGACCAAAAGGATTTTTTGGCAAATGAGCATGAATTGCCGTACTCTCTCCCACTGAACAACGGTCACCTTCCACCTTGACTATGTCATACAAAGTGTGCAATCCCTCTGAGACCTGCCCCACGCCAGAGACACTGAAGTGCTGATGCGGAGAAAGACCAGAGCAATGAATGATGCCCTTCTCAATGGACTGGATCGTTGCCACAATGGAGAAGATCGAACGAGGCTGCAAGTCAGCGACCAGCAGATCCATGGTGGTGAGGAACGGTCTCCCAGTCTTCTGCTGAAGCTCAGATTTACTTACGGGAAAGAACTGGGCCGAAATCTGTATTTCTAGAAATAAAAATTGGTAATCATTGGTGGTTTCTTAATGTTTGTTCATCCCATAAAAAACCTTTGATTGATTCCGACGTGTCTGCTGGTCGCACTGCCTCCCTATCGCTCTGTCTCTCGATCTACTAACAGTACCACTGTAGTACAATTTCTGCGAGAGAGATAGAGAAAGAGCGCGCTTTGTGGACCAGAAGTGTGAAGATAGGTACCATTCATAGATGATTTTCTCATTAAACCTCCATTTTATAGGGGATTTTCCATTGCCATGTTTGACTACCGGAGGGTAGTTCAGTTTCTCGGGAGTTTTTGCTCCGACAAAGTGGAAGTGTACAAAATCAGCCTCCACATCCACGCAGCGAGGTCTTGTTGCCCGGTCCTGAAGTAATTCGGTGATCCCTTCCTCTTAAAGATCCGCTGGGAAACCCTGGGTCAGTTCTGAATCTGTTCAAAATGTGATTTCAATTGATTTCATGACTTTGACCCGAGATGCAGAACCGGAACCGAACCTGAGACCCAGACAGATCCCACAAAGTGAATAGAGCCCTGAAAGAAAGCATCTTGTTTGAATAGCAGCGGAGCATCAGACCTGGGATTGTCACGATGATGTCAAGCTGATTTACGAATATCTTGAACGCAGCTCTTGGAATGGTCAGAAACTCTTTGACTCTTTGATTCAACTCCAAAACAAATTAAATCTGTTCATGATATTATCCCATTATCATGTCAGTATTATCCCATTCAATCTTTATTATCACGTCAATTCATCCCTCAAATCCATCACATTACGCCCTTTTGCTTCACCTCGGTGACCGTTGCCGTTGCCAGGACACACCACAACGGCTTGCGTGGCAGAGATGCGACAGCTCTCATGAATGGTGACCTCTGACGCCACCTCGGGGTGCTGCTTGCTGGTTGAGCCACCCCTGCTGGTCGTTCTCTGCTGGTCAACTGGGATGTCATCATCTCAGTCAAGAGAAACACATAAGGCCTGACACCAGAGGTCCAATTGGGTGGATTGATGTTCAATTGGTCAGTTGGCCAAAAATACAGCGGGCCATTTTCGGGCCACCAAGGATGCGACCTTGTATCTCCCTGCTAAATGCAGAGTGCCTCCGGTACCTTGGTTCGCTTGGCGGTCTTGCGGCATGATTGGGGCTGGTTGAATCGATTCTGTCCATTTCTAGTCCCACTGCAGCAGGCGAAAAAGATTCACTGCAAAGAATGTCTGTATCAGCCTGTATCCAACCTGGCAGAAAGGTGTCGCTTGCAACTGTCTGATTTTAGCAATAGTAAGTGATGAAGCTGTATGGCAAGGTACAATTGCTGGGAAAGGCATCTTCTTGAATGATCCGCATTGCTGCAGCGAAGGACAGCCCACACAGACACCATCGCCATGGCATGGTACATATATCCGAACAGTTCCAGGAACGGAGAAAACAGCAGAAAACATCATTGAAACCAAAAGTCACGTTCAACACCTCTTGCATCATCAAAGGCTTGATGTACAGTATGTGTATCTTTACCACTCTGCATTCTTGACATCTTCCACATCCTCACCTCCGTTGCTCACCGAAGGATTTCGCAAACAGACGCTCCAGTGGAGGCTTAACACAGCAGGGGGGCAGAAACACATCGAAAGACCCACAGGTGTCGACCTGTAAAGCCTGCACAAGCTGTTAAAACAAGACAATCAATGGGATTGGTTTAAGGGAAGACCGACATGAAACCATGATTTTGCCTGCAAATTCAAACGGGTTCTTGTAGATTTCCTGTAAACCAATTCTAGGATTCAACAGTTTGCAAGTGCAATTCTTTTTTGTCTCGGCGATTGAGGCAATGCCCGGGCAAGTGCCTGACCCACGGCTGACAGAAAGAGAGAGAAGGCCAAAAAGACAGCTACGGTTCAAAATTAATGGTCTCCTAAAGTGGATTAGGTGCTATACAAATGCCACCACTTTTGTGGGTCCATAGATATCCAACTTTTGAGCAATAGCCAAATGGCGTTGTTCCTCAGCCCGAAGTAGACCTTTCTCCTTGACTGTGTTGGTCTTCTTGGACGCAACAAGGAAGAGATGGAAAAGTCCCAACAAAAAATGCTCAGACACTCTTCAAAAAAGCCAAAGACGCTAAAGCCTTTTTCCGGTGATTACTCTCAACCCCCTTTGAACAAATATGTGTTGTCTTCCCGGCAATCAAACATGGCTAGCTGGGGAAAAAAACGAACTCAATCGGCATCTCCATTCATGCGAAATTCATCGAACTAAATGATGTTGTTTCCTGGCACGCTATGTTTGATTAGCAGCGGCTAATCCGCAGTTGTCATATCAAGTTGGCAAGTTGATTATATCAGCTACACATCCACAGATGGGGGTTTCTTAAAATATGGGATCCCAAGTTGATTATATCAGCTACACATCCACAGATGGGGGTTTCTTAAAATATGGGATCCCAAGTCACTATGGGTTTCTATACGAAGTCGTAATCTAACGACTGAATGATTCGGGGGTACCATGACTTGCAAAACCTCCATGCCCATATGATCCCCATGTCATGTCCCCCATTTATGGTGGTCTACCAGCACCTGAGAACGTCGTCTGATCCCACCTGAGTCAGGCAGTTGTCTTGGCCAACGATGTGCTCCTCAGGCTGCCACTGCAACGCCTGAGAGCGACCCTGTGACCAGGTTGACTCTTCCGGGTTGACCCCATGCAGTCTGGCCATTTTTGAAGGGGAAAATGATGTCCTGCAGTATCCTCCACTACTCAAACATGGCTGGAAAATCACCCATTTACAGATGATGTTCCGATAAAAAGCTTCGTTGAGCTCAAAGATTTCCCGTTTGCCACGTAACCAGGATGAGCTTGGATCGAAGTTGCACACTCGATACTGGTAAAAGCATAGATTTTGAGGTACGCACGTTTCAGGGAAAGCCAAATATCACCAGAGATCAGCAAGGTCTCCCCAGGAAACCACTCTCAGTTGGTCAATGTCAGTAGCCGATTTGTGCCTGGGCTGCATCCCCAACGAACTTGAGCATCGGTGTGAGCTGCAGCCGCGAAATCCATGAGGGATTCCGGTCGATCCAGAACCGCACAGTGTCCTGCACCATCTGAGGTGCCCAGCCCATCAAGTTGGGTGCCCTCCACGAATCAAACATGGTTTGCTGAAAGATGTCCCAATAATAAATGATTTCCAATTCAAAAACCCATTATGATCGTTCATAGGGATGTCCCTGCTAGCCATTCTTGATGATCAGAAGGTAGCTACTAATTTCCAATTGTGGTTGGTGATATATCCTCCTCTTACTATTATATTCCCATCAAATCTCATATATATATATATACATATATATATATATATATTGTATATATCCTGCTATGTTCCCATGAAATCCTAATAAATTCTATGAAATCCAAAGGGCCTCTCATCTGATTTTTTGACAAATTCTCCTCCGGGCGATCAGCATTCACATCTGCCATCCATGCCAGGGCACCGTCATCTGCCTGGGCAGTTGAAAACGCTCGGCTATATATTTTTTGTGACCAGAAATATATACGGGAAAAAAAGAGATATCGCACAATTTCTGGGTTCCTATATGAAAATATTGATTACTTCAATAATTTCATATAATTTCCATGTATGTATATATGTATGTCCCATTCTGATATAATGATCATTGAGAACCTAAAGAACTCCTGGGTCCACGAAAAATCCTCCGCCTTCAAAAGTGTGATCTCTTCGGCCCACATCTGCCTGAGTCGACTTCCGGCGAAGATCGAGGCTGAGGGGTTGGTGGGAAAATCTTCACCGGAAACCCATTGGCCCATTGGGTTTTACCATGTTTTTACCATGTGTTTAGCATCGAGGGTTGGGGTTGGGGTTGGGGTTGGGGCTGATTTTCCCATGATTCTGGCAGAAAAAATATCACCATCGGGCGCCTCAGCTCCAAATTTTCGTCGATCAGCTTCTTGAAGCAAACATGCCTCAGTGAAATCCAGGATTCACTGAAGTTCACTTCGATGAGAGCCTTGCCTCCCAGATTCAGAACTCCCCTTTTTTTCTACTTGGCCACGATGTGAACAGTAAATCGACACTTTTTCAGGGTACCCCAGACAATTGTCATCAACCAGGTCTTTTAAATCCCGGCGTTCCCTTCGAATGTCTGCGCCACGACGCTGGAGCTGATCATTCTGCCTTTGACCACTGATCCAAGCTGAGAGCTCTGCATAAGAAGCCAATCTCGATGCTCAGCGATAGATATATGTGACAAATCCACATTCTGGAAGAGAGGCCCAAGAGGATATTCATGTCGAGTCCTGCACAAATCAGTCTCGACTGATCTTCAATCTCGGGTGTGAAGGAATAGGGTAGGGCAGACGGAGCTTGCAGACAGAAAGATAGGAAAACAGAGAATATGTACTGAAGCGTGGAAGCATGAGAAGCTGTTCTTATGAGAAGGATAGAGTCTTCTAGCTTCACACTTTGTATCAAGCGCTTTCAGCAAATCATTTCTTCTAGGGATTTCTGGGGTAGCTTTCCATTCAGTGTGAGTAAGCTGCATTGTGTCTTTTCTTTAACGCTTCTGAAACCCAAAATGAACGGAAGCCGCGCATCTCCTGGCATGTTCCCAGCCAGCATTGTAGAGGTCCCTCCAGGCCACAATCAAAGGATGATGTCTGCGGGCGGCCAGAAACCAATTTTCAACCTCAACAGCTGCCAGTTGATAGATCGTAATAGATTTGATCAATCCCCAGTTCAAAATTAAACAAGATTTGGACTCAAACTTATGTGTCTCCAACTTCGTACCACTCTTTCACGTCTCGTATCTTTTAACCTTCAATCACCAATCCACTCCAGTTACAGAATCTTCATCTGTATGCAACACCTCATCACTGTGTAGCAAGGATGAATGAAAGCATGAAGAACTTCTTCAACCTTCTAAATTCAAAAAACATATGGCGAAGGAAAATTTCCAAGAGTCCCAAGAGTCTGAAACTCCGGTGCTGATGGGTCCTGAATGATTTGAACATTACTTCTAGAGAATGACACATCCAGCGATAGCTAAGGCATTGACGTATTCCTTGCTCACTCCCGGCTCCATACCAAAGCATGCCAGGTACCAAGCACCTCCACTGCTTCAAGTCGCTAATGTAATCTTGGACAATCTGGACTGACTAATCAACATTCTTGCATGTATCAAAAAGGACAAAAATTCGGAGTTCCCATTCGCTGAGTCAAACTAAAGTGAAAGCGTTCCGTTTGGCAGTGGCAAGCAATCGAAATGAAAATTAGCAAACTTCTCTGTGGTGTATGGCCAAAAAGGCCCAGCCTAGTCCTCTTTCAAGTGGGCCTTGGCTGTCTCACGCCAGTCTTTGAAATGTTTTCTAAATCCAACCTCACCCTGCAGTTGGTAGCTCATGGGTATGGGCGGTATGGATCACTTGACCCTGCCCTTCTGTTCACCCCCAATAGCTGGTAGTTGTAGCTGTTCATCCTCCCAATAGTTTTGGCTTTTCAATAGGTTTCATCCCTGTTTTTCTCCAAAGAAATCCTTTCCACTTAGGCAAGGGCCATCACACACCTTGTCCCACAGCCAGTCCTGAACAAAAACTGCGTGGACTTCAGGTCTTCTTCGTCTTGGTTTTCTACTTCACAAGGCGGTTACTGATGGCAACTCTGTGACCACAGCCCCAAGCTTCACAGCTGAAGCAGCATGAGCAGCATGAGCAGCATCAAGAACTCCCCTCAAAGACAAGAAAACCATGAGGTTTAACAGAAACCCTGGCAAAAGTCAAGATGGCCAAGTCAAGACTGAATCCCAGTCGCCTTCAGCGGCTGAAGGCAGATGGTCGCCACATCAGTGTAGACCTTTGGAGAAGGAACACTGCCGATTGAGCTGGGTCAAAATTGCATCTGTCAGTGTTGCAAGCAGCCAATGGATCCGGAAAATACAATAATACAAGCATAGATTGTTTGCACAGTGTTCATGAAGTTGACGATGACTTCTTCCTTCTGTCCACACTTTGCCCCATCAACTTCCTGGGTAATTATGTGTCCAAATCAGCAATCATTGAAAATGGAGAGTAACATCCCAGCATCATCCCCACAGTAAAACTCTGATAATGGTCAACTACTGGATCCAGCTGTCTAGCTAGGGCCCAAAACCCCACCATATTTCGCCAGCAGCGCCAAGCGCAATGCATCAGATTGCTGAGCGGCCGGAAGCTCCTTTCCCCGTCAAAGTGGGGGGTACGAGGTATCAAATCTGCCATTGAAAAATTGGGGAAAATTAGGATTAACATGGATTAACCACGAGAAACCCTGGGATCCCTTTTGGGACAACCCCAGTCAGATGTTGGCCCTCCCAGTCCTTGTAGCATTTGGGCAGCTCAGAGGCATCGACATAGCGCCAGACGGTGTCCTTGTCAAGGATGATGACCTGCAAAGAGCTGAACATCAAGGAGCTGGACACATGATGTGGTTTTCTGTGGCAGGCTACATATCCAACCAATGTGGTTAATTGATGTTAATTGGAGATCATTCTGTGAAAGTGACAGCGGGAGCGCAGCAAGATGTCCCCTGCAATGATTGGGCCAGAAAGGTTAAAGGAATTCCAGCATCATGTTTGGCTGATTTGGGATCAACTGTGCTTTGTCACGACAACCAATTTCACAGCTCCCATCATTTTGATTGATCCCAAATCGACGGATCTCGTGAGACTTTTGCCCGTCCTCGCGGGCTTGGTGTCTGGCCAGCATGTGGTCCTCTTCTGCCGTCAACTGGAATTTTCCACTGCACAACACCCTGTACAACGGTCCATTAGAACCCTTTATCTTAGTAAGTCCGTCCGCCAACATTGCTGGGTGGTCAATCCACCTGATGCTGCCATGCAAACTGTTCAGATCCTCCCTAATGATCTGAATTTCGATCGCTGTCCTCTTGTCGGACCCTCCTATTGTTTCTTTACTTTATTGATCATATAGTGACTTCGCATCTACAATCGCCAAGCTACCCTTCAGCTGCTCAGAAGATGAACTTGAAGCTAAGGCCATGACTTTGCTCGCACTGAGTCGCTCAGTCCAGTTTCGAATCTCAAATGTTCTATCTTGGATCTCTTCAAACAGGACCATGACCCAAAGCAAATCGCCCAGCCCCCTTGACAAACTCTGAGTTTCAGCAGCTAATGTTGAATTGACAACTCTCTGGATACGACCGCTACGCCAGCACAAAATGTTCGTGGTGACTTTTTGATTCCTTTGCAAACCATCTTCATGACAAAGAATCATCTGACCACCTTGTGAGTGATGACCATCGTTTCCAAATGAAGCATCTGTCACTACACTAAATTTCATGTTCTGCAACGGTTGCAAACGTATGGAGATCTCTGGCACCTTCTTGATGCTTCTGATCACCTCGTTGAGAGCCGTGATGTCCTCAACCTTAGCATTGGCAATGCGGGACGAAAGCAAGCTTGCTGGACCCGCCAAATCTGGTCTGCCCTCCTTCGCTAACCAGTTCATTGATCCACATGCCGCTCGCATTTTCTGTCTTTCTATCTCATTCACCTCTTCCTTCTTTTTACTTGCTCTGCCCTTTTCCAACTCAACCTCATGCAACCGCTCTTCTACAAACTTGGTCATGTCAATTTGGAACTCGCCATCCTTCTTCTGCCTAATTCTACGCCCATTAAACATGGCTCCCTCTTCAGTTTCTGGAAGAACAACCCACTTGCCGAAGGTGAACTTTTGCTTGAGCTTCTCCAGCTGACTTCTGTGATAGTCATTGCCTATCATGAGTAAGTCATCGACCTCTATCGCTATCATGCCTGCTATGGTGTTACCATCATACAGCTTGTATAGACATGGGTCCATGCTGCTCTGCTCATAGTGGATGCTCTTGAGGAAATCAGTGAGAGATTTGCGCCAATGGAGTGGTGCGTCAGTAAGGCCGTAGCAGCCTGCAATGATTTCGCAAATGCATTCTGGATCTACTCCTTTGATACCTTCAGGCGGCTGCCTAAAGTAGAGCTTGCCTTCTTTTCTCTGCAGAGGCTGACTCTGACAGAACGCGTTCTTGAAGTCCGCGATCTCACCAACCATCTTTCGGTTGGCACCCACTTGCATCATCACTGCCAGGTTCATCGTGTTCACTGTCGGGGAGAACTTTTCCAGACTCAAGATGTCTGGATCCAGATCCCCACGCAAACACAATCTACTCTTTTTGCTAGGTGGCGTTCCTGGCTGCTCTGACGGTTTGTATCTTCGGGCTATCTTTGTGGGCAACACTCGTTTGCTCTTTCCTTCTCGAGCCAGTCTGGCTTTGACTTCTTTTGACTCCTCTGGTGACAGCACTCTCACTGCCCCACTGTCGACTATCTTTTGCCACTCTGCTGCGTCAAAGTCCTTCCACTCTTCTAAGTCTTTGGCTGACTCTTTTCTCATATCTATGTCATCTGACCTTCTCTTCTCTGCTGCTAGGACTCGGATTGCTTCCTTCTCTTCTGCCGCAACTTGAGTCCTCAGGTAGAAGGTCGTGCTGCCTTTCCACCAGCCTTTGTTCTTCACCGGACCGACCTTTTTCGTCCAGTCGTCTTCCATCCTTTCTGATGGAAGGTTCTCTTTATACTTCATCTGAATCACCCTCTTTGTCTCAAGGTGATCGAGATCAATTGGGCATCCTTCTTTTGGATGAAAGGGAGTTCTTCTGTTCTTGACGTGATGTCTGATCACCTCCCCTTTTTCTACATCCACTTCCCAGTAGTCTCCACGACCTCTCTTGGCCATCTTTCCCAACAGCGTGTTGGCTCTTGTTCTCGCTTCTTCAAGTTCTTCTTCTTCTTGATCTTCTTCCGTACCGAAGTACATCTCCCAGCAGTACGGGTTTGTCTGATCTCTTCTCATTCTCCATCCTCTGACTGGTGTTGGGGCCTGTATCCCATCCAGTCGGTTGCTCATCTGTCTTGATCTCTCCATGTTCTCCTCAAATCCTGGTGCTGTAGCCTGCTGTTCAGTAGGCCTGTGCTCAGGAACTACTGGTTGTATGTCACCAACACTCGGTGCTCGTTGTTCGCTGCTCTCATTGCTGCTGGTGCTGGTGCTGCTGTGTTGATCCATACTGCTCTCTCTCTGCGGCTGGCTCTCTTCGGTTCTCTCTCTCTCCGGCTCATCTATTGTCTGAACCGAGATTCTTCTCTGATCTGCCGTCTCTCCTTCTTCGGTGTTTGCCAAGCTTGGCTCATACATCTCTTCTGATCTCTCTGATGGCTCCTCAAATCTCAATCTTCTCTGTTGATCTTGCCGGTCTTCTTGGTCTTCTTGGTCTTCTATCTCCTGTGGCCATGGCTCATCTGTCAGGTCCTTGTATCCTGCTCTATGTGAGTGCTTCTTGTACTCTTCTATCACGTCTTTGCACTCTGACAGGACCAATTCTATGCCACTTTTTTCCATGTTTGTGGCTAGTCTGCATTGTTCTCGGGCCACCTTTCATAACTCGCCCCAAACTGTCACCCATAGATTGGCCCCATCGACTGTGATCACTGTTCCTGGTCCCACCCAAGTTGGCTTATTCCTTGGGTTGTCTGTCTCCTGCACTCCTCCATCTCTTCTCTTTCTGAGCTTGTGGACCCGGTACACATAGACATAGTCGCCAGCCTTGTACTCCACAGGAACTTTGGAGCGGGCCCGTCCGATCTGACTGATCGTTCTTCTGGCATTGTGTTCGACGAAAGCCTTCTGTGCTATCCGTCTCATCTCATGGAGCCTCTCAACATCATCCACTAAGGCTCCTGACACCAAAAGCGGATCTATTGCTTCATCCGACAACAGTTCTGATGGGCTCCTGGGCCATTGTCCGATCTGTCTTTGGACTGGCGAGAACCCGCTTCTGTTGGCAAACCTGTTCTTGCAGCTCTCTACCTCCTGCATCAGTAGTTTGAGCTCAGCTTCGTTTGCCAAAACAGTCTCATTCCTGGCCTTCTCCAGGAGTTCCTTGTAGTGAGCCCCATGTCTTTCTGTCTTTCCATTCTGCCAAGGGGCTCGGGCTCCTGCTTGAAACATAACAATGCCATGGCCTGTAGCCTTTCTGACAAAGTCGGCCAGAAACTCACGGCCGCTGTCGCATATGATGACCTCTGGGCATCCAAAGACTCTCATCCAACATCCCCACATGGCTTGCCAAACGTTGTCTGGATCCTTGTTGGGCAAGAGTTCCACCATTTGAAAGTTGCTGCCCCAGTCAAGGATGGACAAGGCAGGCAGGAGATTCTTGCCGCCCACTTCAGGGATGTATATGAGGTCTATCCCCAACACTCTGTTGGGTTGATATGTTCGAGGGATGCTTCCCACTCGAACAGCCTTTGGCTTCGGACGTCCTTCACACGTCTCGCATCTGAAGTGCCGATGGGTCCATTTGACCACTTCGCCTCTGACTCTGGCTGATTTCATAAACCTCACCAGGTCCTGCAGAGAAGGGTGTCCCAAGCCTCTGTGTAGCTTGGCTATTGCTCTCTTCTGGTCTTCTGTAATGCTGTCTTCTCTGTCTCCTTCTCCAATGACCTCAACTCCATCTTCTGCCAGGTCTGGCACCTCGTCGGCTTCCTCCTCCTCTTCTGCCCAGACTTCCATCATGCTCTGCTTTTGCTGATTGAACAGATGCCATCCTCCATTTTGATGGATTTGTCTTCTGATGCCGGTGATGATGGCTTCGCAGAAGGCTCTTGGATATACTTCCGCCTTGTGTGCCATCCCTCCTAAGAGGCTTCCATGCTCATGCCCTCCTTGGCATCTTTTGCTCAGCTGCTGTGCTATCTCTGGGCTGTTAGTGAGTATGCCTGTTGTCTTCTTGTTGAGCTTTTGTCCATCAACAGCCATGCCATACCTGCACATGTCGCAGGTTGTGCGGATAGTTTCCGGCATCTGAAGTATCTCCTCAATCTCTGGTTCATGCCACGATCTGGCACCATCTGGCTGCTCATAGATGACGTACTTGCCACGTCGAATCTGCCACCTCATGATTGCTGCTGCTCGCCTGAGGTGTTCTAGCCCCAGCTCCACAAGTTGAAATGCTGCTGCGTATCCCATCCTTTGGAAGTTGAGTGATTGTAGTATTGAAAATGCTTTGCATGGGTGGCAGATTAGGATCACCATAGGGTCTTCTTCCTTCAACTTCTTCCAGAAGGCTTTTCTCTGGACTGGGTCAGTCAAGTTCCAACCCGTCAGGAGATCATAGGCTTCCCCTGGCTTCAGGCCTCTCTGCTTGGCCAACTTTGTGATCCTCGGTGGGGAGAAAACTTCGCTGACATGAACCCCACCCGTCTTCTGATAAAGAATCTCCATATCCTGATGGATCTTCTTCCTCTGCTTGCTCGTGAATTGCACTTCTCGGCCGCTGTCCCACTTCGCTTCATTCATCATCCTGTTGTTCATGTGAAGTTTGACCCTTACTGGCCTTTCTTCACACATGGGAACCCGGCCTGTCCTTGGCTTCCAGCCTTGCTCCTCCATCACTTCATAGCCCTCTTCTGCCATGAAGATGCTGTGTTGTGTGTGTTGCTGTTGCTGCTGGCTTGCTGCATTCTCCTCAAACACCTTCTTCCTCTCCTGGACTGGGCCTCTCCCCAGCCACCTTCCTCATCTAATCTGAAACCTCCACCAGGTCTTTCCCGGCTGTGTCCTCCAACCTCCTTCGAGGACTCTTGGATCTTCTCCGGCTCGGCACTTCGTCTCTGCTTCTCGGACTCTTCACGGAAGGCATCTTGGGACTTGCTTTTGCCGTCATTGTCATGTGTGACTGTCTGGAGCGCGCATCCTCTGAGCTCACCACACTCCAGCTGTCCACATTCGATCCGTCGGCTAGCTTCTCCCACTGGAAAAACTCGCACTCCCGTTGCATGCACTTGAAAAACGCTCGTCCCTTCCTCGGGCCGTCCTTCTTGACGATGAGCCTCTCTGCCACCTGCTGGCAGTTGCATAGCACCACTGCTCCCTGTGAGCTCATAAGTGGTACTTCCTGTGCTCTCCTCATCTGCTGTTGCTGTTGTAATGCATGCTGTGCTTGCTGTTGCATTTCCAACATCATGTCCTGCTTTTGCTGTGCCTGTTCCACCATCATAGACCGCATCTTGGCTTCCATGCGGATCTCCACTTCCCGGGTCGCATTCTTTTGCGCCCTCAACTCCTGCTGCAGCTGGTCTTGGATCTTCTGACTGCGTTCCTTCTCCAGCTTCAATTGCTGCATGAGTTCTGCCTTGATCATCACACCCTCTGATGCCGTAGCCACCTCCTCGGAGACTTCCATCTGTCCCTCTTGTTCTTGACTCAAGAGGCCCTTTCTCATCTTGTTGTTCTGCTTCAAGTCTTTGCGTAGTTGGGTAGCTGGATAGTCGCTCTCCCAGCGGCTGTTGCACCCTCGGCATGTGATGTAAGACATCGACTTGTTGCCGCCACCCCTGAGCTCTGACTTCGGATGGCAGCATGAACTTGGAGATATTTTGGGTGTCACCTTGGTCTTCAGTGGAGGCAGAGGCTTTGCCCCAACAATCAGGGCCGCATACACATCTTCGATCGCTTCCTCCTGCGGCTCCAAGGAGTAAGACCGCAAGTGTGGCGATTGAGGAAACCATTCTTCCACGACCTGCTGCATGTCGGAGTATGCGATCAGACTGATCACTTTGTCGAGAATGATTCGCCAGCCTTTCCATGCCCTCTTTGGATGGTGTGTCGGAGGATCTTCTTCCATGCGGGTAGCCGATGCCACTTCGGACGTCGACTGGCCCATCCCAAGCTGCTTCACTCGCGCCAGCAAAGACGACATGTTCGCTGACTGGGTCGATTTCGTTGGGATTCGAATTGCACGTCGTTGCAAGTTGAGCCACCATTGCTACCATCGCATAGACATCACCATGCTGTCTGACAAGCTGAAAATCTTCTTGACTAAAACCTGCTGCTCCTTCAGGAACCTTGAAACCTTCTGTGGCAAACTGCATGACATCTATCGCCACATGTCCACTTGCCAACTGGAACATGTCAACTGCAACATCATAGAGCTTCATGTTGAATGTCATGTTGTTCAAGTCAATGATCGTTTTGAGTGCCGTCATCATCCTAATTGGAAGCAAAAGTGGAACGTCACCCTCTACGACTGTGATTTCTAGCAAACCATTCACTCCACCGATTCCAATGGGCAGCATCGCAACTCCAACAACTGTCGCCTGTCCTCCTACACCTTTTGCTGAAGTCTTTTTCGGTATCCACATGACTTTCAAACCTCTTTCATTCAGCCTTTTCTCAATCCTAGCCAGTGCACATGAACCAACTAAACCACCTTCTGCAGCTGTATCTACTATACCTTGTTCTGCTGAAGTACAAATTCCACAAAACTGAGCAGCACCGGACTTGTATGCTCCGTGGGGCGACGCCGATCTGGTCTTTGCCCGGTCTTCTACAAACTTCTTCAGCCAGTACTGGGACTGCATTCCCTCGACAGTGTCGTCAGAGGTGACAAAGAAACCTGACTTTCCTGCCGTACTGGACGTCAGTGAGGCACCAGAAGAAGATTGGTTCGTCTTGGCATTGGACTCACTTCTACATTCTCTGCTGAGGTGGCCGACTTGACCGCATTTCCAGCACCTAGTCCTCAGCTTCACCTGCTCCTGATGGACTCGTTTCCACTTGCCCTTGCCTTCTGCTTTGCCAAAACCTTTCTTGCCGAAGCCCTTGTAGAAACCTCGGCCTTTCTGCTGGTCTTTGACTGCCTTTCGAATCTCTTGGTAGCTGGCCATTGCTGCCAAAACGTCATCCTCCTCAAGGATGTTGTCTAAGTCACCCTCCTGGAGGTAGACATAGTTCTCGTCGTCATCTTCAGCGATCATGCCATAGGGATCCTCAGTCAGGAACGCCTCGGAATACTCAGGGTCACCCTCTGAGACAAAGTGGCCTTTTGACTTCTCCTTCAAGACCTTATCTAACTTCCTCAGAGCATGGATGACCGACTTTCGGTCATAGCGACCATCAGCCCACACCAGAAACCTCTGATCCTGCGACTCATTCAAACTGGCCTGACGGTACAGTATGTATCCCTGTGCACCATCTGGGAGGTCTACGCCCTCTTTGCGAAGGCGAGAGAACGCCTTGTCCATCCTGGCCAGATACTCATTGAAGCCCTCTTTGGATTGCCTTGGTGTTCCATAGACCGCTGCCTCGAACGCCCTAGGCAACGAGACTTCAAGGTGTGGTACAAAGTATTCACGAAGTCTATCCATGATATTCTGTATCCCTTTTTCTGAGGTGATCTCCTCAAACGTCATTTCATCTACTGCCAACTTGGCTTGGCCCTCAAGTGACCTAAGCAGCTTCGCTCCCCTCTTCACTGGTGGAACATCAGTTTCAAACTCCCATAGTTTGACACTTTTCTCAAAACTTCTGAAGGTCAATTCAGGCTCCTCACCATTGTAACTAGGCGGGGGATCCCTATCCCGATAGTACCCTCCAGAGTCACGCCCACCAGCGGATGCTGAAGCAGCAACCACGGAAGTTGCACCTGCCACCTGACTTCTCTCCTCACCAAGCTGACCTCGAGGAGACCCCTCATCAGCAGACGTCGGCGAAGGCATTTCGTATCGTCACCTGAGCCACCTGCTTAACTCCCTGTCTCGAACCGTGGCTCCGCTGCCACTGTGAAAGTGACAGCGGGAGCGCAGCAAGATGTTTCTCACCAAGCGACGACCATTGAAAATGTCACCCCTGCAATGATTGGGCCAGAAAGGTTAAAGGAATTCCAGCATCATGTTTGGCTGATTTGGGATCAACTGTGCTTTGTCACGACAACCAATTTCACAGATTCAAATGACTATACCCAATTCTTCCATCATTTTCCCCATGGTGTGTCTGAAAATGGGAAATGGGGCCCCAAATCCCCAAATGGCCGTGTCAATAGGGTAAAAAATGATGATGCATGGGATTTGGGGTACCGAAATTTTCAGACAAACCCATGAAAATGATTGAACACTGCCAATCAAAATTTGGGCTGGGACTGGGACAGCTCATTGTTGGACAGCTTCCCACGCCATAACCTCTAGCATGCCCTCTTTTTGATGTGTTTGTTCCAATTTTGGCCCTCCATTTTGTCGCTTTCATTGAAAGCCATCACACAACATCTCTGGATTAGGATAGCAGCATCAATGATGAAGACGAAGCAAACAGTTTCAAGCTGCCAGAACTTCCATGCCCCGGCCTGCCAATCAGGATTTTGAGCTCCCCAACTGTGCACACAAAGACGCCTGGAAACCCCATTCCCTCCACTGATTAAACATCATCTTCCCCATCGAAACGGCCACAACTGGGGTATGTATATCCGATTTTCAGGCATCTCCAAATCTTCATATTGGTGGTTACACATCATATTTTGTGTATATCCATATATATATATACATACATACATACATACATACATACATACATACATACATACATACATACATATATATAACGTATTGTATGTATATATATATATGATATATAATATATCTGTATAATATATCTATCTGTACATATTATATCCACTTAAATCCAACTTTTTTTTCTCGCAAAATCTCCATGTTTCTGTGAAGATGTGGACCACCTCAGACCTGGAGCCCGCCTGAAGCCTGTCAGTTGCTGAGAGCCTTGTGCCCAATACATCCAGATCACTTTGGGCGCCTCCCCATGAGGCAGCTGGCCTCGACAAAGCGAAAGGGGCGTTTACCATCGAAAAATGGAGATAGATGGATGGAAATTTGGAGAAATGGAGTAGATTTAGATTTGGAATTAGATTCAGATTGATTTAGATTTAAAGATTCGATTAGATTTCATTAGATCGATACATAATATATTATATACGTATTATATCATAGTTGAAACATTTTTGAATATCCTCTGACTCTACCATACACTTTCGAACACAACTCTACCTTTCAAACACATACCGGCCCGACATCAGCCCCACCTTTGGCGTCAATGGGTGTCTCCAACCACTCCCGTAGTCTTGCGGGCGCCGTCCTCGCCCGTATAGCTATGGGATTTTCAGCCCCATAGGTTGGGATGTCACCCCCATGTGGTGATAGTAACCTTGAAAAAAGATGGAAAAGGTGCGATTTTTTCACTAAAAGATAGTGCGATTTGACTGTTCTATATTTTTCGTGTTGCGATAGGCTTCGGCTTCGGATTTCTCGTCCTTGGCTCGCACTTCAGACCACGGCGCTCAGGCGAGGGGGCAATGAAGCCAGCCGTTGCCACAAACCTATCAAAGACACCGGGTGAACTGTTCAAAGTCTTTGAAGCTGAGGGAACATGCTAAAAGAATACCAAAAAACATCCTAAAGTATGAGGATCGGAGAATTGACCTCATACTTGAAGTGTGTATTGTTTCGGTATGACAGCCAGAGAGTTCGGAGTTCTTTGGTGGATTATGATTTTGGGTATACCCACATTTATAACCACCAGAAGTTGGAATACATCTTTTCACCAAGGACTTTCCACACCTCTGGAAGTCTTCATTGCTCCAAAGATCCACATCGGAAGGCAGCACCATGCCGCTGTACACGAAGCCAGGCTGGTCCTCCAAAGCACTCCGAAAACGATCGTCGCTGGCGTCATCCTTCGGGCTTGATGGCCAGAAGGGCCAAGCACCTGGCAGTGCGCTGCTGCTACTTGGCGGCCGGCACCACAGTTCCAGTGAACAGATACCCTCTGGTAAACTAACATAAATAAACTATGGAAAATCACTATTTTTAATGGGAAAATCAACTATAAATGGCCATTTTCAACAGCAAACTGTTAGTTTACGAGTAGTTCGCCATCGTCAGAAGGGCCCCAGATCCCAACGAACATCGAGCTGCAGATGTTCGACAGCCGTGGCACTGGTTCCAAGCTGCAGACACGTCCGATCTTTCAAGGTCTTCCACAGCAGTTTGGCATCAGGAGTCATAGCCTGGATCGTTGGCAGAGTCACCACAAGAATTGAAAAAAACTAAGTGGTGAACAGGAGTGGAGCCTATAGAGGAAACAAACTCAAGATATCTAGTGAATCGACTTCGAAGTCCCGTCCTGATCCAAGTTCAGCATCCTAGAGAGCTCTTGCCAAGCTGCACTGATCATTTCCTGGCAAAGAAATTCACTCCAGGCAGATTCGGGAATTTCACGGGTACCCCGGATTGCGACAGGTTCATTGCGGTGATTCCATCAATAAAAATGTTGAAACAAGAGAAAAAAATGTATCACAGTACAATAGCCAAGAATGTATCACAGTACAATAGCCAGGCATGATAATCATTCGGCACCGAGGCTTACCTTGCTTCAACAATAGGAAAATGAAAAAGTGTAGGCTCTGATGGATGAAGCCATGATTGGGCCACTTGCAGAAACTTTGAAACTTAGAACATCTCTCCCGGGACAGGAATGCAAATAGACAAGCAGGCAAGAAAGTGTGAGAAACGGACTCCAACACAATCTTGCGAGGTCTAACCTCCAAAATATCTGAGAAATATGTGGGTCCATGTTTCGTTTCAAACTTGTATCTATCAAAAATCCTTCCAAATCCAATAAAATGGAGAAGTTGGGTGGGGTTCTCCCCCATCTTTCAGGAATCCCATGTCACTGTCCTTGTTCAGATACGGTTTCACCGCCAAGGTCGTAGCTCCGGTACGGTCCAAGCATTGATGCCACCAGCCCGGAGGGATCAGCAGCACATCACCTGCCCCAAGCTCAGCTTCATGAAGGTCACCACTTTCCTGGCGGGTTTCAAGATGGGATGGGTCAAGCCATTAAAGACCTGGGGGACCATTCACTGGATTGGTTTATGGGAAAATGTTAACCGGAAACCATGGATTTTTCCATCAAATCTAGAGGTGTCCTGTAAATTTTCCCATAAACCAATCCAGTGAACCACAGATTTAAGTCCATGTTTACTATGAACCATCCAATTCTTGGGGGTACCCAATTTTACCCATACCCATTTGGGGATGGGTCACAAGATTCGCAGCATCCAGCCTCGGCCTCGTTCCCGAACCTGCAAGGGAAATCCAGTTCTCGAACATGTGGTAAAACAAAAAAAAAAACTCCAATTTTCTACAACTCTCCAATGCTTGTTAAAACCTATTTCTGGCCAAATTAGGAACATTTAGGGTCAATTGCCTCATCAACGAAAACATGTGTTGGCACAATTTTTCAGGCCGAACCGACCTCCAAAATCCGCTGGGCTTCCGAGCAAATTGCACTGTGAAAGTGCAGCCCCCAAGTCGCCAATCAACGCATCTCCAGGAGCCTCACCTTGATGTTGCTGTCAGAAAAGTATGCGCTGTGGATTTTTGGGCATCTTGGAATCACATTACTTTGTGTTTTTGGATTTACACGCGAAACATTGGATATGAATCGTTTTTCGTATGAACTGTTTCCATCTCGTTCCAAGATTGTGTGCCTAGATGTGTCAGGAACTCACACGGAAAGCGGGGCGAATCTGCTTGGGGCTGGGTCTTTTCTTGTATGGGATGGGTCGGAGTCGTGGGATCGGAATCTAAGTCTGATCTCAATCTTTGACCTCCCCCGGGGAACCATTCCGACCATTCTCATGCTGATTGAACATGCCAACCGTCCCTACCATTCCGACTGTTTCAGAGGTTTTAAAAGGTTAGCACAGTCAAGAAACCCGAAACACACGCGTCTAAAAGTCCTTCAACAATCCCTCAGTGAACTCTCCGCACCCTTTGACAGACATCAAAACTAAACAAATCCTAAACAGACCCTAAACAAACCCTAAACAACTTTAAACAGAGCTAAAACATACACCTTAACAACCCTTAATCATACCTGCAAGAAACCCTGAACATACCCTAGCAGAACCCGAACAATCCGTCCAGAAACCCGGAAGAAACCCTATAATAAATGTACCCTAGGCGACTCCCACACAAATCGCAAACAATTCTCAAGGCCCTAGTTAAACGCCACACAACCCCTCAGTAAACCCCACGCAAAGCCCAAACATACCCCCTAGGCATACCCTAAACAAGACCCCAAACATACCCTAACAAACCCACAAAGAGGAAAGGAAACTTCAATGAACCCCTAAAGAAACCTACGTGTACCATCATATACCCCAAACAAAACCCAAGACATACCCCAATCATAGGACAATCGTACCCTAAACAAGCCCCCAACAATCAACCCTAAACATACTGCGCAGTACCCTCAACAAACCCTAAACAGACCCAAACCATGGTTCATCGTGACAGGTTCCACCGTCCCAACCATCCCGACCCAAACGGTCCCAATCAAACCCCCCGAGCGATATTGGCATATTGGCTCACCACGGTTCACCCATCCCCACAAAGAAATACAGAACAGGGGCAAGTGGGTGGCAACAGACGAATCGTCAGCTGGCCAGCCAAGACAGAAATGCTGTGCCCGCAAATGATGGGCGGTCGACACAGGAAGAGGTCTGCACCTGGCAGCCAAGCCACAAGTTCTATGCGGCTAAATCTAGCTGCTTTGATGGGGATGTTAACAGTCCAACTGATCTTTAGATCTTCCTCGATGAGTTGAAGATCCATCAATCATCAGCAATGACAATCGACTGTGGACAGTCATATGTGGTTTCATCCCTTACATCCACCGTGGTTCCTCGGGGGTGGCTTTACCACATTAAAGACACATCTCTCCAGGTAAGTATCCCATTAATTGTTAGTTCTATGTCTATTTCCCATTACTATAGACTATATCAAATATCCCATTCTTATTGGATATTCCACAGTATGAGTGTATTTGAAAACACTTCATTATACATAATTACATAATATATATATATATATTGTAGATATAGAGAGAGAGAGAGATAGTATCCCATTGATATTGGGAAAAAAAAACATCTTCCCCTGTGCCTTCACCGAGCATGGCGCAGGCAAAGTCAGGTCCCGGTGGCAAAATCTCTTGAGGCAACGCATCGAGGACGATGTCGCCTCGCGGGTCGAAAGAGAGAAGGGGTGGGAAAACTAGGACTGACCAGACAAGGTGGTAAATTCTAACTGGTGCTTAGTAGGGAATGGGGGTTGCTGGGATGATAAACTTAATGGTTATTATAGGTCAGCAACCCTCATTCCCTGCTAAGCACCAGTAAGAAATTACCGAAGAATCATGGGAAATGATAGGTGAGTATGCGAAAAGATTGGAAAATCATGGTAAAATATATGATTTGAAAATCATCAATGAAGACAAATGAATTGGGGATAATCCAGAATTCCCAATGCAAAAATGTAAGGAACACATGGAAAAACATTTTTGAAATATGAAGATGTTCCGTCGTCAGGTTAGATCGCTTTAAACGGCATTGGATCTGTCCAATTTGGGGTCCCACAAAAATGCCCAAGTATGATGACGGCAAGGGGCGTCAAAACTGTGATGAGTCTGGTTGATTCAGAATGACAGGTGACAACTGCTCAGAGATTCACAGATTGCTTTGAACAGAATTCTCATGTATCAAGAGGGTGGAAATCAAGTCTGCGAAGATGACAATATCTTGGAGAAGCGATCGACAAATTCTTCAGCGTAGATCGTTTTTTTCGTGGCCCAAGGACTGGTATTCCTCAATTGCCATGCTCATCCCACCAGGAAGTCCTCAAAAAATGGGTTGCCGTGAAGCCAATTGAAAAATGGAGGGACCATCTCATTGAGAAGATGACCCATGAAATTCAGTTGCCCATGGCTGATCAACCGCACCTGGGATTGACAGGTAGCCCACCAAGTCGAGAGAGCGCAACAACTCGCGCGAAAAGCCGCGGAAGGCGATGTCAACTCCCTGGCAGCACCGGAAGAAGACAGTGACACGTGTGACTACCTCACTACCTTCTGGATTCTCGATATCACATGTCATACCCTCTGGTATATTTACATAGACCCTGAGAATAGCTATTTTTAGAGGAAACAAATCTTCCAATCCCTATCTGCCAGGGTCTATGTTAATTTACCAGATGGTATGTGCTGCCTTCCACAATTTGAAATCATTCCCCTGTTGGATTATGAAATACTCCCCAATGACTATTGGGTAGTATAATCCCCCAACTAATCATCAACCAACGGGGGTTGACATGTGCAAAGTCTCTCCTCTCTCCATGCTCCAAGGACGATGGGCGTCGCAGGTGCAGCCAGCCCATAGCGCAGGAATTTTGGCGACTTGCGGCTGGAAGACATGCCTCATGGAAGGCCCAAAAAGCAGGGCCCTTGATATCTTACAGTGCACAAAATCTCGAAAGAACGGCAAGAATTTTGGGTATCAACCACTATATACAACAATGAAATTAGGATATCAAGATATGCATGGTTTTCATTTCAACACAAGCTGGGTCTGAAAATGGGGGACCCTGAAAGTTTGATCCGAGCTGCATGGATCTTCTGCTGCAGCCTCAGTGGTGGATTCTGGAACACCCCCGGATGGATTTTGTAGAAGGATGCCGTTTAGGGGTACCAAAAGTCGTTCAAAAGAATCAGTCGGACACTTTGGGGGTAGGCAACCAATAGGTTGTTTGATACTATTGAGAAGGGGGCGCAACTAGATTCTTCAGCGGACTTTTTGCATGAATTAACATGTCGGGATGTCTCCCCCGGCCAGAGCCCACATCCATTCCATCATTAACAACGCAAAATTCCCATCAAGATGACAACCCTGGGTTTCCCCATATCAAATATGTATACATATGTATTTATATATATATATATATGTAGAGAGAGAGAGAGAGATGCTGTGTACTGAACTGCTATAGATATGATATGTATATATATTTATATATACATAGATATGGTTTCCATGTGTAAACCTTGCGTCACACCAATCCAACACAAAAAAACTGTTTGCCTGGAGACCAACTTGCACCGCAGCTGAACAGAGTCCATGATCTCGTTCAATCGCAGCATCCGTGGCAAGGCATGGCCCTTCCATCCCTTCACGCTTGGCACCGCATCCACAAGTACCACTGGCGTGTCACCTTCCTTGGTGCGAATCTCATGGAAATATCAGAATGGTTGGCCTCAAATCAGCCTGCTGGGTTCACAAGACATTGCATATTGAAACAAACAGCAGGAAATCCTTGCTTTACAAAAGTCAAACATGATAGAAACATTTTAAGAAGTTCACCCCAAAAAACAACAACAAGGCATGACAAGCTGCATCGAAACGTTCATCAACCTCCACTCGACTGACGGTCTTTGCCTCCCGAACCAGTCAACAGATCTGATTCATCTGCTGCGACATGTGCTGCAGCTCTTTCAGGGCAGTGCACAGAGGTCAGAACGGTGCCCAGGTCATTACCTGCCTGCAGATGGCGCCCATGAAGATACCTCAACTTCACAGACAGACAAACAAACTCTCTCACTGGATTGGTTTAAGGGAAAATTTACAGGAAACCCCATATTCAATGGGAAAATCCATGGTTTCCGGTTAAAATTTTCCCTTAGCCCAATCCAATGACTCTCTCATGCACGACTCCCACTGAAATTTTGAGTGGAGTAAGCCAAAGTGGTGCCACTATCTTAGCACTAATTCTTTGGCCGGGCACCTTCGTTGCACCCAACCTTGGCATCCTGTCACTGTCCTGACACAGCGCACAGCTGCACAGCTTTGCAGCACATTTGATGCAGGTCTGTCAATGGCATCTCCCACAGGCTGTCTCCGCGCCGCGCCTGACTTCAGCAAAGTTTCCCACATATTGCACAACCTCCACTCTTGCACCATCCACTACGGCCTCCTGGTCGCAGCGATGGAATTGGCCGGCCAATTCTGGCTGTCACTTTGATTCTGCTCGTCCATCATGGTTCAATACAAATATCATACACACATATTATATATACATATATATATATATATCATATACATGTGTATATATATATATATATATAGATTGCCAGTGCAAAAAAGGAAAATGTTCTGGAAAGAGTACCGGACGCGGGAAATGTCACGGCAAAGCACAGGTGGGCTGCAAAGATTCTGAGCAAGTCACGATGGTGGATTTTACTCTGGAAAGAGTTTAGCTGTGCAGACCTTTAAGCCTACACACGTGTCAGGCTGGTGAGATTTCACCACAGCGCTGACAGCAACCAGCTTGAGTGTCCACACAATTCCATGAGGAAGTTGACAAAGTCAAAAACAGAAAACATACCCTCTGGTAATTAAACGTAGCTATTGAAAATGCCATTTATAATGGATTTTCCCATTAAAAATCGTGATTTCCCATAGAAAAATGTTAGTTTACCAGAGGGTAAGAAGCGTGAGAAGTTGTGTTTCTGTGCCGCGCCAGGTTTGCTTGTAGGCTGGCACAATCCTTTTTCTTCTCAAGACAGTGTTTTTTCGTGAAGCAGGTGAGCTTTACGATTTCTTGGAAAGTCAAAGCAAACTCTTGAAGACAAAGCGCTATAACCTTGGAATTATCAACCTATCAACCCGAACTGGATGGCTTTCCAGAATGGTACGCAAGTTGCTTGGCCCATACGCCATGTGCAAATAAGAATGCAGTCGCAGTTTATCTAGTGCCCATTACAAATCAACTTTGGACCCTTCTCCAATTTCCTGCATTGAAATTGCAATGAATGGGACACACGGCCTCATTCTCAGACACAAGCCAAATCAATATTGCTGGTTACACGTCCCATTATTAAAACAAAACATAGCCCCATTGAATTCATAAAATGAATGCCCACTTCAAATCGATCGAAAAAATGCCCAGTTTTGCACCGTAAGTTTTCAATCGAAAACTCAGCACCGTCTCCGGTCTCCCCGGTCTCGTCCTTCTCAAAGACTTCCGGGTCTCTGGACTCAGTGGGTCGCTTCCGAAGCTGCGTGCGCCACGGTGGACTGTCTCTGGAGACCCAGTACCTGGAGGACGAGTCAGCACCCCAAATGAGAATGACATTCATGATGAGACATGTAAAATCATCAACTCATTCATGATGGTGATTAAAGATATCCATGATACATGCATTTATCAACGAAAGAGAAAGAGAGAGAAGAGAAGAAAGAGAGAGAGGAAAAACAAAAAAGAAAATAGGGTGGTTTATTCACATCAGCGCGAAACAGAAAGTGCAAAGAGGTCCAATGATTTTTTTCAGAAATCCGATCACTCGGCTCCAAACTCAGCGTTGCGAGGCAAGTTGCTGCCCCTGCAGCTTTGACCTCCAACAGTCCATTGATGTTCCAGGGAAATATCTACAGCAAACTGCTGGGTTTTACTCAAATCAAATGGAGGTTCCTGTGGATTCTCCCGTTGTCAAACACTTCGAGAAAACTATGCAATGTCCGACACTATATTTTGTTTCTATCTACGACGAAAAAACTTGAGGCCAAGGGGTAAGGAACAAGGAGCTATTCGGGCGAGTGCAACCAAGAAGACGTAGAAACAAAACCTTATTTCTTCACCTGTGGAGCAATCGCAAGGCATCAAAAATCCACCTCCCGCAGCTAGCTGGACGTTGGAAACACAAATGGTTGCATGCATATGTATCTCTTGTTGAAAGAAATGTACCGTGCTCATGAAGATTCTGAGTCAGATTAAAACCAATGTTGCTCCTGATGAGGAGGAAGAGGAGGGGGAGGAGCAGGAGGATGAAGATGATGAGATGATGGCTCTATAAATATCACAACCTCATCCGCTTCCAAGATGCGCCGGGAGCACGTCAGGCAAGTGGGGAGGGTAAAACAGATAATTGTTTTCGGGATCCAACGTCCAAGCCCCTGCAAATTCATTGCTAAAGCAAGACTTACTTGAGCAATGTGGAATGAAATGCGAAAAACTGTCTTCATGCAAACAGGCTAAACCCTTGAAGGGTCGTAGACTTGAGTTACAAGTTCAGGACAATCAACAGGCTACCGAACCATCGGGGCTACAGGCACCCCTAGCCCAACGGCTACATGCAGCGAGGCGAGTTATGCCGGGATACCCACGCTCCTTCTCAGGCAGAATGGAAAAGTCAAAGCAGCTATGCCGATTCTGAATGCCTGCCAGCAAAGAAATTGGATATGCCCATATGGGGATGAGTCAAAACTTATTATTATCCATTCTTATGGGATGAACATCCATTTACCAGCTATTTACCCATGGCCATATACCCCAAAACAGTTTTTTTCATAGGGACAACAATCACTCGCCAGTGGACCCAACAAATCCATAGGCTTGGACCAGCCTCGTTGGGTGCCCCACCTGGTCATCAACTCGAAGGTGACGAGTATGAGGTCGCAAATGTGCTGCATGGTTGTTTTAAAATAGCCGTCTTTATGCAATGCAATATTCCTAATACAGCATTGGTTAGATATTGGTTAATTTAACACTCCATTAGAAATACCATATATTCCTAGCCATCGTTATGTATATATTCCTAAAGGAGGTACCGAATAGATGGCACGGAGTCAAAATCAACCTCATAGTGCGTTCTGGAGTTTCCGTATTGGTGTGCCATTTCGGGGAGTGGTTTCCTCAAGAAACTCTGGTTTGCAGTTTATTGCAAATCTGGATGCCATCTTTACGCCTCAGAAAAACACTGTTTTTGAAATACATGTTTACATGTATACTGTATACATTTTAAAACATTTCCCTGACATCAATTTCTGCAACTGTTTTCCCTCCCTGTCCGTGGATCAGATTTGGGAAACTGTCGAACGTGATTTTATGTTCTAAATTTTCAACCCCTGCGTATGGCACTTGGGCATTCCCTCTTCATTGTCCTGATGAAAAACTTTCAAATATACATTTTTCGCCAAGTACAACTTGAAACCAACTGAAAAACACAGGCCTTTGCAAAAAAAATGCAGCGGACCCAAGAAATCATGTGGGGCCGTGTCAAATACGACTACGACTGATATGAGGATCTACCCCAAAAGTTAAATTTATGGGTATGGTGGTTTGGTCTTGTTTTCCTGACTTGGTTTGTCAACAGTTTTTGACAATGCATTTTCCAACAACCCAGCAAAAAACAATTCGGCGGCCTTTGCAACATACCACATCGAAAAATAAGATGAAAATCATGTTAATACAGATTTCCCAATGGTGTGCCACTCATGAATTTATTGTTGATCGTCCCTGTATCAGTTGTTTTTTCTGAACGAAAATGGTCCACCGTTTCAAATCCGGAAAGCACCTGAAGCGATGTGCTTGAGATGGGTTGGTACCTCTGTCAGGCACGTGGTGTGTTGTATAAATTTCGACAAAGGTTCTTATGGTTTTTTTGGGGACAAATTTAGCCCAATGTTGTTTTTTGGGGTTCATGTACCCCTTTTCAAATGTTGGTGTAAGTACATTTTGCCAGTGGAATCTATCGAACCCTTATGGTTGTTGGTATAATTTGGGAGGATCATTGTTTGATCAATTCAACATGTTTTGTTGTTTTTTTTGTTACATGTCGAAAAGGAAATCCACATTGTTGCCAAAATGGGTTCAAAATTATCCATGTGTGTTGAATGTTTTCGTGTTTTTCATTTCTCGTCAAAAAACAAAAAAATTGAAGTGTTGATTCTTCGTATTTTGACGAGGTTTGTGTTTTCCTGTGTGGCAGTGTCTATATAACCTTTGTTTCGCACCTACATTGTGTTGTTGTGTGGAGATTGAATTTTTGGGTCCAGTGACGGGAAACGTGTTGAACAATCCGAACCAGGAGGCATTGAACAAATGACAAATGGGTACGTGCGAGAATCAGTCATCACATTGGACCAGGACCCGACAACAGGTGGAAGCAACAAAAACAATCATTTGCAATCAACACATTCGCATTTTGATTGACAAAACTAGACGACGGATGGCCCGAGAGCGAAGAGAAGTATAGTGGGAAATGTAACTGTGAAAATCGTATAGAGGAATATATGAAGATGTCTCAAAGANGTGAAGATGTGAAGATGTGTGATGTGAGGGGATGAAGATGTGAGCATTTGAAGGTGTGTGGATGTGATGAGGTAAAGATGTGAATATGTGAAGATGTGAAGATGTGATGTTGTGAAGATGGGGAGATGTGCAGAGAGAAAGAAGACATCCCAGAAACT
>BGPT01001154.1:0-17440 GCA_003297045.1 Symbiodinium sp. clade C Y103 | reverse complement strand
GTGAAGTATGAAGATGTAAGATGTGCAGATGTGAAGATATGAAGATGTAAGATGTGCAGATGTGAAGAGCAGATGTGAAGATATGCAGATGTGAAGAGAGGAAGATGTAAGATGTGCAGATGTGAAGATATGAAGATGTGAAGATATGCAGATGTGAAGATATGAAGATGTGAAGATATGAGAATGTAATAATGCAGATCTCTTTTTACGAAAAACCCTTCGCAGACGCTCTCGGGAAAAAATATGATAAAATTCAAATTTGATGTAGGCAACTGAGCCCCAAACATTCGAGTTCGGCAGTGTTCGTGCAACATAGCCACCAGACGCCAGCATTGAAATGCATGCGAAAAAAATTGCATTGTTTGCTGCTTTGTTTTGACCCCAGAACCCTCCGCGAGATCACAGAAAAATAAACTGGAACCTAATGAACGGATTTCCTCAAATCGTTCAAGAGTGGTCAGTGGTCATGTTGGATTTGTTTCCATTGTGTTGGTGACGAAACATTGTTGTTTCAACACATTCAAACCAAAAACATACGACAAAATGAAATGCGTAACCGTTACATTGTTTGAGGCTGCAACTGCAGTCCGTGCAAATTCAAACGGTGTACGCACCGGAAAACACAACGGAAGACACAATGCATCAATAATTCTCTAGTTGCCTTTGTTTGGATCTTTACATGTTGCTAAGGTTTCCTGCAGCACTGTTCAAAATTGGACATGGGATCTCAATCGAAAGGATCACGTCTCAGTCCGTCTCAGTGAGCCCGGCCAAACAAGAGGCACGTGGGTTGTCCAACTAAATTCGTCCAGGAATTGTCAATAAGCCATTGCAAAAGAAATAACCAAGTCAAAATGTTGCTGTTTGATTGTCTGATTTTGGGTAACTTAGCAAAATAAACTATTTAAGAATGCCTGGGTCCATCTTCATTATGGAGCAAACGGCTGACATTTATTGCTGACGGCCATTCGCATGTCTTTCCGTGATCCAAAAACAATTTGAAGATTTTCGGCATTCAATCATCAACACACGGTCCTTGTCTAAAAATGGTCCGGCGAATTTTTTGGGTTATTCCAAATGTATTGGGGGGCACATGCATTCCTGGCTGAATATGCTTTCAATTCTGCAAATGGTCAAACGGCGGTGCATTTTTTTAGTTTTGAATTTCAAGGCCTCTCGGATTCATGTGGTTTTCACATGTCAACAGCCTGAGGTTTCCGTTCATGCCCATGAACGGCATTTCGCGGTTGTGAAATTTCTGATTGGTGCGCGTCATGTTTGTTCAAGTGGCCATGTATACCAACTACTCACCTAATCACAACCTAAAAGCGTCGTACTCCCTGTTGGCAATGTGTAGCAAAGCTCATGCTGTCACCACAGTTGTTTGCACACCGCCCACCCACGGGCCAAGTGTCTCAGCTGGTCCGCGTAGGCTTGGCATCGTTATCCAAATAATACGATGTGGAACTCGGTGCTGAGCTGCCATCCCTTCAATCATGCTTTTCTGTAGGTCGCCTCATGGCGAAGCGAACCTTTCCATGCACATAATTTCCATCCCTGGAAAAAATATCGTGCCGATGGTTCACCTTCTCGATCATCACCTGAAGGATTTAGCTCCGCCACTGAAGCCACCATGTCGGTGTCCTCAGCGTTCGCCACTCTACGATTTTTTGCTTCTGGATCGCGGCCAGATACTCTACGTGACCCATTGCACAAGATGGAGCAAGGTTGGCCCCTTTAATTTTGTAAATTCATTGCCTTGGTTTGGCTTCAAATCTCTGAAGGAGATGTATCCTCCACCCTTCACCAGGTACTGCCCAGCCCGCGCCGGGGTGAAAGTGTCAAAAATTTCAAGTAACTGTAGGAAGAAAATTGCCTATAGGAGCGTTCTTGCGATGCAAAAGCAATCAGTTGTTGAACTTGCAAGGCGCATCAACGAATGAGCGACTGGTGGTTGAGATGCCAAGGAAAACACACAAAATAATCCATGCACAAGTGGCAGAATGAACCAATCAATGGGTCGGCGAATCAACGAATCAGACCATGGATGAAGCAGCAAATCAATCAGCGAAACAATACACTAATGAATCAGTGAATCCGTGAACCAATGAACCAATGAATCAGTGAAACAATGAATCAGTGAATGAACCGAGGATTTACTTGATGGATGGGTGGATGGATGGATGGATGAAAGGGTGAACTACTTTTATTTGTTGAGGTACGTCCTCACTCACCGACCACAGTTCGCTGCGGCACCTTTCTCTCAGCTACTTCTTCTCTGAGCAGCCACCTATCTGAGCTACTTCTGCTCTGAACTGCCCTCCACCTACCTCTTCTTTAGTTTCTGCAACCCAACCCGTCCCTTCGCGCCGCCAGTGCAGTGCGTGTTGCAACATCTAGCTTCAACCCCGCATACAGTAGCACAAGACTAGCACGATGGTGAAAAAGTACCTTTCACGCAGCTGTTACAATGTTTTTAGCGACTCCCGGCTGCAATCCTGTCTGCCAATCACTGGCGCTTTGGTGCGCGCAGCCGTGCCAATGCGTTTTGTCACAACCGGTCGCAGACCCGCGAAGCAGGAGCGACGCCGAGCAACATTCGCGCAGCACTGACTATGGGGGCGATTTGGCATCACCCCGAGAATGGCCTTTTTTCACGATTTTTTGCTGCAGCCGAGCTCTGGCTACAGTCCAGTGAACATTTTGCCGACCTCATCTTCCAAAAGTGCTCCGACTAAACTACTTTTGGTGATTTCGAAGCGCAAATGGAGCTCTCGCCCAAGTCCTGTGCATTTTTTGTCGGCAACTTTCCCAGATCGAGGCCCGCAACCGCGGAAACAAAAACCCGACTTCGGCCACTCCAGGAGGCACAACACTACCCGAAAAAACACAGCGTTTCCCGCTCGAGGATGTTTTCCCGTGAGTTCACGCGTTTCGGAACGCTGACTCTTCTCTCTGCTTGCTGTGAGTTCACGCGTTTCGGAACGCTGACTCTTCTCTCTGCTTGCTCACTATGTTGACATTATGCTGCATGATGATGATCACTTGATGATGACATGATTGCTGCTTGATAATTACTTGATGATGACGACATAATGAGAGACTGCCCCTGGACATTCGTCTGGCCAAACTGGAGCGTATGCGCTCCGCCCTGTGAGAAACCAGTTCGAAATCAAGTTTGAAATTCACTACCAACTTCTCTGACTCTGAGCGAAGAACGTGTAAGCAGGAAATCTAAATAGTTTACAGCTGGGCAATGAAATGTCGTTTCTGCAAAAAAACATCGCGAGAGGGGACATTGGACTAGTTTGGTTCCAGATAAAAGAATGTTTTTTACAATGAAGGATTTGAACGGATCAATAAGCAAGCCAACGCACATGCAACGGGTTTACGAACCTCTCGGTTTTTAAGATTAATGCGCGCATGGTCTTCAACATGCTTGGAGGAAAACAAGGAAAATCAAAAAGTTTCGATGAAGGAAATGAATATGTTTTTTTCTTCGACCGAAGCTCAAAGCAGTCGCACCGACCATCGAGGAACTGTGCAGCTCATATTTTGAATGGCAGTCGGTTGTGAAAGCATGGAAATGTCTGCGCATGGCGCGATGGAATCATGTGGCGGTGTTGCATCGAATTCACTCAAGGTGCACATTCAAGCTGGGAATGCCCGATGTTCTGGCGCTCTGTAAATTTCCTTCGGGAACGCTTCTGCCAGTTCTTGCTGCATTGCACTATCATCAATGCGCACGGCGATGAGGCATTTTTGTTTGTGGTTTTCTTTCCCTTTTGATCATCAGCTTTCATCAACGTCGGATTGTGAAACTTGGCGATCGGATTGTGAAACTTGCCGGTTCTACAAGGACTTACATTTGATGCTAGGGGGGCTACGAAGAAAATACACAACTCACTCATGGGACATGTCGTGACTTCTGTGAATTGCAACATTTCTCAGGCAACTATTTTGTCTGCCTGAGATTTTTACTGATGGTCATTCTCACCCATCAGTTGATGTACCAGGTCCACGAACATGAAGCAAGATACAAGGTTGAATGTCAGATTTGATATAGCCGATATGGGAAAGCATGGAGACCTGATACGACATATCCACTTAGTGGAATTGATGTGCACAATGCACAGAAAGTTAGTGAAACTGCCAATCGTTGAACTATCGGAAAGGAAACGCCGGATGCAGTTGCCAAGGGATGGCAAAATCGGATGCAGAAGGTGCAGGTCGGATGCAATATGCCAGATGATGGCAAGGGTCGAATGCAAGGGCCTAAGAATGGCGTGACAGCTAGCTAATCGTGCATGATGACGTAGTCCCAAGGATGTGGGGGGGAGGGTAAACAAAAACCAACAACGCAAATGAAACAAATGTAAGTCCTTGAGCCAAAATGTAATGGGATCAAAGTAGTCACTAGTAAAACAAAATGAACAAGTACATTAATCGTTCTACAAGGACTTACATTTGATGCTAGGGGGGCTACGAAGAAAATACACAACTCACTCATGGGACATGTCGTGACTTCTGTGAATTGCAACATTTCTTTTGTCTGCCTGAGATTTTTACTGATGGTCATTCTCACCCATTTAAGTTCTATCAGTGAAAATCAAGATCGCCAACAAACACCCAATTAAAACGTGGTCTTGAATTTCCAGTAGACTAAATGGGCAGCGGTAGTTCCCAAAGTAAATGGGCATCTGAAGGAATTTTGGTGCATTTGAGATATGCTTCCCATAACTCTTTGAGTGTGAAACGAACTCGAGATTCAGCCTTGAAATCATGAGGAATTGGTTGGTCAAAGGACCATCGTGATAAGTCATCTGCAATGGTGTTGGATGCACCTGGAATGTGCGAGACATCTAATTCCACACTGGTTTTGGCAGCCAGTGTAGCGAGGATCTCAACGAAAAAGCACAGCGGCCTAGTAGTTGTGAACATCTTATTGCTGACTGATTCTGCACCGCTGTTATCACTAAGGGCTTTCAAGCAAACAGGAATACGGAAGCCGGGATAGAATGAGGCAGTGAGCCACACAAGTCTTATCTGAGCTAAAGTCTCAAAAGCTGAAATGTTCTTCTGCATTGCTGGATCTAAGGAAAATGGCAAAAATGCAAAATCCGAATGATGAAACTTTTCTGAAAACCAAAGTGTCCGGCCAGAGGGATGTTGGAGAAATCCTCCTATCTGAGTAGTGCTTCCAGAAGCACAGGCATCGGCCGCTGCGTAACCCGCCCAAAAGGGTTTTGGACACAAGGATCTAGTTGGTGTTATGGTAGATATCCAGGATTGAAAAAGTTTGAGTATGCGGAAGGAATCTTCACGAATGGTTCTGCGAGAAGATCCAGGATCTTTCAAGCGAAGCCAAATTCTACGATCGGTGGAAATTTGCAAATTGCGAAGGTCGGTCTTGTTGGTGACCGATTGATGGCGAACCGCCAATAAGGTACTACCCACTGGAATTGCTGAGTGAGGTGGCTGAGATGTAAATATTAAACTATCTGAGAGGTGTTCATTTAACCGAGGCCAAGTGCCGGCATCCACTGAAAAATGAGTTGCTGGAATTGTATATAAGTCTTGGTAAAGATGATGAATCCAGATTCTCATCAGCGGAAAAATTTGTGTAATCCACATCAAGAGACCAATTAGCTTCTCCAGGGATTTCCTTGTTGTCTTGGAGGAACGAAGCATCTCTCTCAGATATGTCAATAATTTATCGATTTTTTGCGGAGGAATGCTGATGGTGCCGGCTCGAAAATTGATCAGCCACCCAATCCATTGAATGCGTGCTCCAAGCTCTGATTTCTTCCAGCTAATCGGAACTTGGGTCACTTGACAAAAAATCGAAAGCATTGTGGCCATCAGGGGCATCATGTCGGAGTCCATAAAAAATATGAAATCATCCACATAGAGCATGCCACAATGGCTGAACCAAATCAGGCCATGGAATGTGCGAAGAAGCCATCCCCCCAATCGACTCCACCAGGAAGCACTGAATGTAGCACCAAATGGGGTAACATAGTAGAAGTAAATGGAACCATCTAAACTGAACCCGACCAATCCCCGTTCCTCAGGATGCAGGACAATCCTTTTGTGAGCACTTTTCACATCAAGTGAAAAACCTGACAGGAGCTTGTTGGAACCACGCAAGGGGAAGGACCGGATTAGTTCCTTAGCTGTCGGAAGGGTGCTTTTCTCAGGAATCACACACCTCCCGTTGAGGCCGCAGATGGATGAATCTACCACAAGTCTGGGGGGACGAGAATCGCTCGTGGCGATGCCAAGCTTACCAATTGACACTCGCAGAGGAAATTCCTGTTGGGCTTGTTCCAAAGTTCCAGAGTACTTGAAAACAAACCCTTTTGCCACTTCTTCCTCGACTAACTCCCGAGTCAGAGGGAGATCTTGTTCTGCACTTTGCCAGTTGGATAAATGAACTGACAAAGGTGTGCTCGGCAGGCTATCAGTTGACTTGGTAGGAAAAATGCCGGATGGCGGAATCGGTGTCCCGAATCCCGTGCGTACTCCCTCCAAAAGAGATGGAAATAATGATGTATCTGGGTCTCGCATGATATGATGCAATGCCGCAAGGATCTGGAGATGCATAGGTTGGTGTTCTCGTACGCTCCAATCCGGTTGCACGCCATGGTGTCGCAGAAAAGATTCCAGGTCCTCAACAAAAGGAATCAATTGTTCAGTGGTAAAGGGTGGATCAGGAGAACCAGATTGAATATGGGCCACCAACTGCTTGTCCAAACGAAAAGAAATAATCCGTTGTAGCCATGATTTGCGCAATTGAGAAAAAATATCCGGAGTTACTCGGTCTGAAAGGCTCCAGTCCGGCTGGGAAACACAGCCACCGCCGTCCACTTGTGAAAAAGGGAAATCAGTCACCTGCTTGATCGGAAAAAAGGATGAAATCTCAGACCATGAAATATCATGAGCACCTGGTGTAAGAAGCGGACCAATCAACTCCGAAAACTTGGAGGCCAGTGCCGAAGGATAGCATGCCGTACTACGGCTGACAAAATTACCAAATTCATCACGCTTGCCCTGAATGGAGTCATGAGAAAAGGGAGGATGTTGGCATGTTCCACCCAAAACTGAAAGTGCATGAAAGCTGCTTGCGAACATCCAGGTTTTGTATATGTTCCAATCATAATGGCAGGCTGGAATGCAAATGCAGGCTGCACAAATCGTCAGCAAGAACTGTTGTGTCATGGGCTCAAGCCAGCTCATCGCATTGGCTGGCTGTTCGAGATGGACGTGTCCACCTGCCTGGAATATGAGGGAAAGGCACATGATGCAGCGAAACAGCATTTGGTGACTGGATTGAATACGCAATTTCTCGGAATTAGTCAAACCTGGGATACCGTTGAGATATTCTGGCGTTCGAATAGCCCTAGGACCATGATCATCTTTGAGTTTGATACGGCTATATTCATTGCATGAAGGACTGGCCGCACCATATCCCACCTGTCCGCTCGAAGCCAGACGCAACAAAGATTCGAATGCGTCGTTGTCCAATAGATTCATTTGAGAATTCAATAAAAGGTCAAAGGATAAAACTGTGAATCCACCCAAAAGCACAGCAGAAGAGAGGGGTCTGGAAGCCCCTGCACATACGTCCAAAAATATTTTGGAACCGCTCTGGGAGGCCTGCTGCAAAATGGGGTGAGATTGATCAATTGAATGTGGAATATCAAAAGCTGAATCTGGAGGTGGAGGTTCAGAATGTTCCGGAGCTTCATCGATTTTCGCTGAAGGCAAGGGATCATGAACGGAGTGTGAAACCATAGGCATATCTATACTAGTGAAACTGTCTGAAACTGTGCTTTGAGGCTCCTGTTCCAGCTGAGGTTGTGGCTGGTCATCGTGATCCGGGAGTCAGTGGGGTGTCGCTCGATGAGTCGAGGCACTGTGCTCCATACCGCAGGCTGCACCGTTCACTGGATACGCACACAGATGGGTAAACTTGCAAGCATCACCCAGCTGGCAATTGCCACTCTGATATCGCATGCACAATTGCTTCCACTCGGAGCCCTTTTTCAGTTCAGTAATCCACTGAACCTTGCCCTTGCCTTTCGAGGAACCTTTTTTGGATTTCCCTTTGCCCTTGGATTTACCGACGTCCTGGCGAGGAGCTGGTGTAGAACTGGTAGCTGAAGATTTGGGTACACGTGGTCGCAATTGGAGCCATCCTGGGAGGTCATGGCGAATGTGAGTCAGCTCATGCAATGAATCATCCATCGTCCACCCTCGGTCGGACATGAGATCAGAGATAACACCCCAAATCTTTTGATCTGCTTGTTGAGCCTCCAAGATATTAGCATTGCGGAGACCTGAATCACTGTCCGTGCGTTGAGTCAAGAAAGAAATGAACTTCTGAGTGTATGCCTTAAGATTGGCAAGATGAGCACCTTGGCAGATTGCAACCGCACGGTCATGCACTTCCATCATGTTTCGAATTGCGTTCACTCCCATGGTGTTGCTATTGATATCTAAACAAGGAGGTTCATCGAGCAGAAGGCTATGGAGTTGCATTCCTTCTAGCTTCGGCACCTTAGGAAGCCTTTGGCCCTGAACCTCATCCGACCGTGTCACGGACATTCGGGTATTCCATGGAATCCAACGCCATTGCTTCTTCTGAATTTGACTGTAAACTAAGCTGAGCAGTCTCAGTGATGGCATGAGGTCAGGGGTCAACAGTTCACTGGGGTAATTCGCCAAATAGGCGTCCTTCAACTTCTGAACCATTGCATGTTCCATTTTTGGGGCAAACGCCTCTGTCCAGGATGATACCTCTGAAGAAGAAGTCGGTTCTGATGGAACGGGAGCAGTTGAACTATCTGGGACCTGAGATCGGCGCGCCATGTGCCATGCGGCTCGCAATGCCGCCTTCTGCAGAAGAGAAACATCTCCATGCGAGGCACACATCTCAGGTAACGCTGAGTCAAAACTCACCTCATCAGAAGCACTAAATGCAAATGTACGCACAGACCAGCCCTCAGCAATCAGGTCTGAAGCCAAATTGGGAGAAACACCACATTCTGAAAAGACATCTTCCAGTTTCAGTGAAGCCATTGGGGCCGACGTCAAGTGAAATGCTCAAGCAAAAAATGTGAAAATGCATGGGATGAACCAATGCGGAATGAAAAACCCGTTCAAAGCAAACTTGAAAAAAAATATCACAATGCAACAACAGTGGTCGTGTGAGTTACGAATGCCAGTTGATTCGTGTGCCAGTCTCTGGTATGACGCTGGTCTGATTTTTTTTTTGGAAATGGCTGCAGCATGACATAGATTTGAACCAGAGAACACAAGTGGAGCAAGGAAACGGAAGAATTGTACATGTGAGTGCAAGACACTGAATGTAAGGTGAAGCAACATCAGAAACAAATTCCGCACAACATGGAAATGAGAATGCACTCTGCTGTAACGCGTGTTCAATGATCCCTGAATTGAGATCTCAATTGCAGCAGCAATTTTTTTGGACTCATGCACGCCGGTGGAATTATGCTAGGGGTCACACTCCAAATTGAAGTGAGCCCAGTGCTTGCGGCACGCTGCATGCTGACACAGCTGGTGGGCAGCTGTCACGCAATCCAAGATCTTACCATTGGATTTCATAGGTCTGCCGCATGCAGGCTTGAGATGAACACCATCTCGCTTGGGGAGCCAGTGCGCTGACTCATCTGCTGCGATCATGGCATGCACAACGCATCGATACTGTCCATACACCAAAGTATCGGGGAAAATCCCCTTCTGACCAAATGGTTTGGAAGGTGCCGCTGCTCTCTCCTGTGGTTCACTTGGTTTCTCATCCTCTGCATCAGAGGTTGATGATGTGGAGGAAGAGGAGGAATCTGAGTCTTGGTCCTCCTCTGCAATTTGCTCTGGAGGATCTACTACGAGGGACGCAGGCTCCCTGAAATCAAACCACTGGAAATCATATTCAGGCAGTTGTTTGGAGAAAGTCTCCACGGTAACTGGGGGTTCTTGTAAGGGTCGCTGAGAACCTCTGTGCTGTGCAATCTGAGGTCGCCAACCATTGCGAACTTGCTGAATGATCTGTCGCTGGAAGTCAAGAGCTCCCCAAACATTGTCTCGAGAGTAAACTGCCAGAGATGATGATTGCGACACATGATGACCCTGCTGCAATCGTTGCTCAGGGTTTGTATGCATGGCCAATTGAGGGCCCCAACTAAGAAGAGTTGCTTTCAAAGAATGCAGCGTGAAATTGAGGTCCAAGCCCAACATGGGATTGGAAGATGAACGCCAGGGACAATGAATCAATCGTCGTAGATGAAACAAAGCTGTCGCATATGTCATGGGCACCAATGGGGTGGTGACATGATCTGCATCACAGTGTGGTAGTACAAAATCCACATCAGAAACTCCATTTTGATGAAGAATTTCATCCAGTGTACGAATATACTTCCACATCCAAGAATGTGCACCCTTTGAAAGCAAGCCTGAGTTGATGGCACCGAAGGGCATTCCTAACGTAGTAGTTTTGGACCGCCAAATGACACCTCGGAGCTCACCATCCGTAAGCACCATCCTGGCCATCTCAATCCTTTGGGCGTCACTAAACCTCAAGCTGGCCCACGCCATCAGTAGAAAACTGCCCAAAAGAAGAATCTCTGGGATGGAGCAAGATGACATGAGAATACGTCTCTCCCATTGCACCAATAGCCATAATGGAAGCGGTGGGGCTTCCTTTCGATCCCGTGGGATTTTTTGAATCAGAAATGATTGGATCATCGCTGAATGTACCACCTGCAGAGAAGATACATTTGCCACACGATATAGCCACCTGAGTGCCTTGATGGTGGATGCACAGGAAACACCTGAACTTGATGAAGACTTCGCTAAGGAGATTGTAACCAAAATATCAGCCAGCTGAATTTCAGATAGATCTGACAAAGGGATGTGCATCTCGGTCAAAGTCTGCAAAAAATGCGTGCAAGCAGAAATGTACTTCAAAGCAGTGCTAGGGGCTGAGCCGTCAAGGATACGGCCCGCATGTTCCCGCCAATGGACAGAATTTTGCAAAAGCTGCCAAGTCTCTGAACAGTCACCCAAGGTCTGCAAGAGAAAAATCCATTTGTCCATCAACATGGCATTAGTACTGCACTGTCTCACCTGGATCATCTGAGATGTTGCAGCCGGCTTAGGGCCCGGCAATGGCTGGTTCACTGAAGAGGGAACTATGTGGACACGAGGTATTTTGGACTTGTCCACACAAACTGGTGACACTGATGCTGCAGAACCCTCAAATGACGAACGCTTCAAACTCAGCACTGCTGGGCTCTGAGCCATGGGGCGTGCCAACGGAGTATTCGAATATGCTGGAGCATTGGAACCTGCCGGATATTCAGGGCGAGGCAATGGGCAAGACAATGCAGAAACGCTAGGAATGTCAAATCTAGGTGGAACCGAAGAGCACAACCCTGAATGCTGCACTGAACACGCTTTGGACAACTGATGCAACTGGTGTGGTGCAGAAGACATCCGATATGAATGTTTCCTACCGCAGGAATTGGCAAAGGTTTGGCTTTGGCTGTCGGTGGAGCAAAATCCTCCACATGTTGCCAACTCCCCTCAGAAATTGACTGCTGACTGCCCATTGGAAATCAATCACGCAAATGCCGGTGTTGATAGCAAGAATGGTGTGAATGACCCTGTTTATGGCGATGGCACGGCTGTCCACAGAACCTGCAGAACTGATCGCAACCTAACACAGCAGGACCCGGACGCGGTCGAGGTGGCTGGGCAGGTGCAGCAGCTGGTTGCTCAATGTCCACAGGATTCACTGCAAAATCAAATTGAACTGGAATGTGAAATCGACGCACTAACTCACCCAAGATCACAAACAGAGTGACGATCAAAGCATGAATGTCAAGGGTTCGCACCACACCGCGATCCATAGCTCTCCCACGCCCGGGAGATGAGGTGATCAACCTAAGAAAAAATGAAATGTCGATGAAAATGGAAATGCCATGTCATGTCAAAAGCCATTGAAGTTGAAAAATGCATGTTGTCAAGAGATGATGCCAAACCCGCATGATGCAAAGCTGGAAAATGCCAACTGACAAAAACGAAACAACAGCTGAAAAAGCCAGAATAAACAAAAACCAACAACGCAAATGAAACAAATGTAAGTCCTTGAGCCAAAATGTAATGGGATCAAAGTAGTCACTAGTAAAACAAAATGAACAAGCACATTAATCACCGGATTGTGAAACTTAGATTGTGAAACTTGGAGGTGATATTGTGAAACGTGTATTGTGAAACTTGAAAATCGTATTGTGAAACTCTGCACGGGAGATTGTGAAACGTGAAACTCTAAAACCAGATTGGGAAACTCGAAAGAGGGATTGTATTGTGCAACTCTGCAGGGGAGATTGTGAAACTCTTAAAAAAAAATGCGAAACTCGAAAAAGGTATTGTGATACCCAGAACTAGGACTCAGTCGGACAATGAGACTCTCCGTTGGGATTCTGACAATCAATGCAGGAGAACTTGATATCACATATCCGATCGCCAATCCGATCGCCAAGTTTCACAATCCGACGTTGACCCATATCACATAGAACACGATAGAATTTTTGACTCCAATCTTCAAGTGTCACAAGGCGATGTACACTCCGATCGTCGTGTCACCAAGCAGCTGTCAGCTGTCACCTTTTTTTCTCTGGGATGCATCCGAGATCACTCTGACATGTGTAAGACTCGGCGTGCGAGAACCTTCATACATGTGGAGGGGGCTGTTCCATGGAGCGCGTGAACCACATGCAGTAGGCCATGCTGCTTTCCTTCGTCTTTGGTGGGCTTGCACCAAGCCAACGTGGCCAAAGCAGTGAAAGTCCTGGCAAAGTCTTGAGAGGCCAGCTTGGCTGCTGCCTTGCTGGCGCCTCCTTTCTTCCGTACGGCTCTGCTTCACGATCTCTTGTCGTTTTTCAAGCCTTTGCCGCAGCTCCGTCAAAGTCAGCCAAGCTGATTGCTTAGGGAGCTTCATTGGTCGGCCACTTTTCTTCTCTTCTCGCAACTCCACATCTGCATCTTGCAAAGCGAGGGCATCTTTCACCGTCAGGGCTGACAGCGGCGCCAAAGGTGGTATGGATGGATCACCGTTTAAGTAGATGACCAGGTTGGTATGAGGGCACTCTCCAATGAGTGCGAAACAACGACAAACGCAGAGAGCTTTGCATCCATCCTTCATCCTGGCTAGCAAGAAGACGCCGCTCAGGCTGGAAAAGATTGACCGGAAGGTCGTCAGCTGCAAACGTCTGCCNGGCTAGCAAGAAGACGCCGCTCAGGCTGGAAAAGATTGACCGGAAGGTCGTCAGCTGCAAACGTCTGCCCTCTGCAAAGCGCTCGTCTTCCCGCACACAACCCAGGCTGCTCAACGCTTCCCAGGCTGCATCTTCATTTGCAGCTGTCAGGAGAGAGAAACAGGCTCCATGTGTGGACTCATCTATCTGCTGCGCTGGGATGTCCGTGGGAAGAGCGTAGAACTTTCGGATTGACCACGTGTCCCATTGGAACTTCACGTCTGTCTCCTGGGAGTTCCGGAGTTCCCCGGGCAATGAGCCAAGAACTTGAAGGCGCTCGGCAACTTTTCTGGGCGTCGTCGTGCTCTGGCAGGTTGCATGCGCGCATGCATTGCGCCAGTGTAAACATGTGTGTGTATATATACATATATATATATATTTATATATATATGTAAATATGTATGTATATGTAGATGTATATGTAGATGTATATGTAGATGTATATGCATATGTGTGTGTGTGTAAATGTATTTGCTAAAAAAATATACGTGCATATTTAAATGCACCTATATAGAGAAAGAGAGAGAGAGAGATAAGTAAATCTAGAACAAACATAAATATACGTAAATACACTTGTGTGTCTGTGTGCGTATGTATGTATTTGTACATGTATATATATATATACATATATAACATGTATGTGTGTGTATGGAAATAAATAAATATAATATATACATATAAAGAAAACCAAAAGCATTCATCAAAAATCTGGTACTGGAATACCCTGCACCAGGCCATCCCAAGAAACGCTCCTCCCAGGGCAATTCCTCGGTCTGGTATGGCCCTCCTGTCAAGAAGGCTTCGCATGGTGTGGAATAGGCTTCCTCCGGCTGCCGATCTGTTACTGTCTCAGTGGCCTCATGGACCCAAGCTTTTTGATCTGCGGTGTGGGCGGGAAGTCAAAAGAGCAAGGTGGTACAGAATAGACCATGGCAACCTGAAACCAAGGATAGCAGGCCGTGCTTGATTCTAACAATCTTCCCTATAAGTCCTAAGGCCGTACTAAACGAACCCAAAGAACGAGTCAGCGGCAGAAGAGAAGTGGCACGTTGCTTCCATCCTTCGACTGATCGCAGCTAAGCTCATGGTGGGGTAGTTGTCCGGAACATTCCTCTTGATGGTGCCATTCATATGCTAGAGCGCCTGGTTGCCGCACATGGTTGTGTAGCCTGGCACAGAGCCACTTGCTAAGCCAGCCTGCCATAGCGCTGACCATTGGCCTTGCCATCTGAGCAAAGAATCTTTCAGCCATGCTAGAAGCTTGAAGCATCGAGCACAAGCAACTTCTGAAAGCATCTGTTCCCAGCACATATAGTAGAAAAAAAAGTTGTGTTGGCAGCGCAGCTGAAAACAGAGCTTCCCCATAAAGATAGCGGCTCACAACTGCAGGCGCAACATCTCGGGGCACTTGGCGGATGTTGACGACACTATGTCGAAGATCTCGCCTCACCACGGATTTCGGCATCACCTGTCCCAAGAGCCCCAACAGCGGCACGGCTACTTGCAAGATGTAGTTGGGGGATTAGATTGATTATGTGAGTCCTAATGGTACTGGGAATATGGTTTCTTGTCTTATTTCAACAATAAAAGTGGTGTGGTTACTTGTCTTGTTTCAAGACTAGACGACGGATGGCCTGAGAGCGAAGAGAAGCAAGTTAATCAGATCTCAATTGCAGAAGATGATGAAAAAATGTAGCAATTGATCTTGAGAAAGATGAAAGATGTGAGATACCGAGATGTGAAGATGAAAGATGAAGAGATGCATAGATAGATGCGTTGGTTGTAAGAGAGAAATAGAATAAGAAGCAGAAGACACGCATTACAGGGATGAATCCAAACAAACTATAGGGATTTGATATGAAAGAAATGAAGAAAGGAATACACGTAAACCTCTTTTACACAAAGGCGCTTTTCCACACAAACCCTTTTACACACAGACGCTTTTGCACACAAACCCTTTTTACACACAGACACTTTGACACACAGACGCAGATGCTTTTACACGCAGAGGCCCATTAGACACAAACCCGTTTTACACACACATATTTTACACGCAAATGGTTTCACACACGACCTTTTAACACAAATCCCTTTTACATCACACAAACCCTTTTACACAAAGCCTTTTTATAGACAAACATTTGGAAACAGAGACATTTTTACACACAGATGCTTTCACCCACACAAACCTTTTTCAGCAGATGAATGCATTTTACACACAATCGCTTTTCAGACGCTTTTGAACAAAATCAATTTCACACAAACTCTACGTGAAGATACAATGTAAGTTGAAACCTCTTTCGTGAAATTTAAGAAAACACATTTCGCTGCTCTCTGAAATTTTGTTTTTTTTCCGGCTTGAAGGCGATTAAAAAATTCAACTTCTAATTGCATTTTAGCCAAGTTGGTGAAATCACCTCTTCTTTTGCAATGTGTCGAAGCGTGTCAGCCAGGAATTAGATCTAACAAGTAGGAAAAGGGCTCTTGCATCCACGATGGCTTTTCTTGTATCACAGCTGTCGTACATCATGGAACAAAGCGATATCAGCTTAAGCACAGCAACATGGCGAAATTTAAATAGGCTGTCTTTTTTTTGCTCGGAATAAGCGCACGCTGGCACAAGGCCTGTGTCACTTGTCAATTGAATGAAACGGTAAAGAAACCAACAAAAAGGAAATAACAAGGCCCGGCGCTCAGTACAGGTCCGAGAAGAAGAGACGAAAGCCGACCCTCAACCATCCATAAAAATGCGGAGACGCCAAAGACATCGCCAGTCATCAAGGAAGTCAATGCCAGCAGATCGTCGTCAATATGGCACTCAGCAAAGATGTTCGGGGTCGACCAACACATCAGGAATCACAGTGGTATAAAGTGCCCACTCTTCATCACCCGCGCCCAGCGGGGAGAGGTGGCAGAAAATTTTGACTACTGATCTTGTTCTCAGACCTAACACGATGACATTAACTGTTGACAATACGAGTAGCAGTCAGTAGTTACCGACCCTCATTTCGTGCGAAAGGGTTGCGCGAGTCGGAGCAAAATCGCATTTACCACAGTTTTTGCACATCAACCCTCATTTCGTGCGAAGGGGTTGCGCGAGTCGGAGCAAAATCGCAATTTTACCGCAGTTTTTGCAGATCGACCCTCATTTCGTGCGAAAGGGTTGCGTTTGGCAACTCTTCATTTGACTGCCCTACCGCCTAAAGAGAGAATTGGAGAACTTGAGAAGTAGGTGGGAGTTTTAACTCCTGAGTACCAACTCCTGAGTACTCACTCCTGAGTATTAGCTTCTGAGTAATGACTTGTCACTTGTCAATTGAATGAAACGAAACAGAAACCAAAAATGAAATGACAAAACGCGCGGCGCTCAGCACAGGTCCCTGAATTCCTGAGTATTAACTCCTGCGCATTCACTTCTGAGTAAAAACTCCTGAGTAATTACTCCTGAGTAAGAACTCCTAAGTAAGAACTTCTGAGTCTCAACTCCTGAGTCTTAACTTGTGAGTATGAACTCCTGAGCAAGAACTCTTAAGTCTTACCTCCTGAGTCATAACTCCTGAGTAGAAACTCTGAGCATTAACTCCTGATGTAAATGTTCATGGTGATGTCGACGTAGATGTAGATGTAGATGATGTAAATGTTTTGTGTGAGATGTATGTGAATATGATTTAAGTAAGAGACTTTGTGTAGATGAAGTGGTGGTGTTCTTTGGGAAAAACCCTTCGTCGGGAATGAATGAGCAAAAAGGTGAAACATGTGAGACGAAGGCCATGGGCGGTGAGAATGAAGCGTTTTGCATGCTGGAAAGAAGTCTAATTAGATGTGGTTTCAGGTGCAATTCAAATTGAAGGTAAGCGTTGGACAGTTCAGGTCCTTCCTCATCAGCAATGCCTTCACTTCCTCACGAAGTTGTTTGGATGACGATTTCACCACAAACTATTGTTCTCTGGCACCAAAACCGTCCAGTCTCTTTTTAAACTCCAGATCCCTCCTGTCGCTCTATCTCTCTCTCTCTCTCTCTCGAGGTTGGGTCGGGTGGGGTGGGTTGGGGTTGGGGTTCAACCCTAACCCACAACTATGGGGGTCTCAGGCGGGGGGGG
>BGPT01001153.1:136030-193567 GCA_003297045.1 Symbiodinium sp. clade C Y103 | reverse complement strand
TAGATAGATAGATAGATAGATAGATAGATAGATAGATAGATAGATAGATAGATAGATAGATAGATAGATAGATAGATAGATAGATAGATAGATATATTACATTATATCACATCACATCACATTAATTACATTACATTACATTACATTACATGACATGACATGACATTACATTACAGTACAGTACATCACATTACATTACATTACATTACATTACATTACATTACATATATAAGCAACAACAAAACCGTTTGAACTACATGTTTCAAGAATCAATTCTTTTTGAATCACAACCTGGGGATGGAACAACCACCACGCCATCGCCTTCATGGGCGTTGAGAAGGTGAGGGCTAACACGGCACCTTTGGCTGCATACCTGGCGTCACGGGGAAATCACCTGTATGTATATATATATATATAATTATATATATATATATATGATGTATATGATATATAATATGTTATAATATATATATACTATAACTATATATATATATACTTACATATGTATAGCCGTGTATAGCTAAGTACACAACTATGCATATAGGATCATATACGTATATCCATCATAACATTCAACAATATTTATGTGCATGAAACCAAAATAAAACATATTAAACCAGTATAGAATATTCTACAATAATATTCTACATGATATTGCATGATATTACATGATAGATATTAGTTCCCAGTGCCGCCCGCTGTGTGATTCTTGTTGCCTTCCAAACAGATCAAACAGCCCGCACGGTTCAGGAACAACTTGACTGCAAAACCTTTGGTTACCCTCTGGTAAACTAACAGTTTGCTACTGAAGCCATGGTCATAGAAATAGTTGATGACTTCCCATTAAATAGCTGGTGATTTTTCCAGGTATCGTTCAACAAATCTCAACCAACCTCTCCAGCCCTGCGCACCATGGTGGCTTCGGTTCCAGCGCATCACCATCGTCGTAGTGTCCCTCCAAGCGCCGCGGAGCCGGAGCCATTGGAGGCATGGGAGGCATCGGAGGCATCTTCTCGTCCGGCCTGCAGCATAGAATTGGTGATTTGACCCATGAAAAAAATAGGGAAAGTATATGAAAGTATGGAGGTTGAGCTCAGAAACATCTGGATTTAAGTCGCTGATTTATCTTTTTAGCTAAGTTGGTGAACAGAACTCCAATAACTGTTGGGTTTATGATAGGTATATTGAACTAGTAATTAGTTAATGGGAGTTATAAACCAACAAACGTGACCTGCGGGGGCACCACCGCGTACCCAAGGGCGGCAAACATACAATAGACATGTCGAAAACCCATGGTGAAAACCCTTCGGAAAAGGATCTATTTTCATGGTGCTTTGTTCGCCTCAACAATGATGGAAATGGAATGGGACAATGGGAAAAGATACTTGTTTGTTGTTTCGAATTTGGTTCTGAATTCATGTCTCGGGTTCAGGGTGATGGTGATGTAGCCAAGCTATTGGTCATTCACACAGGTGACACTTGAGAAGGCTCTGATCAACGCTAGTGTGGTAAACCCAGTTAAAAAACCTCATCTGTTTCAAATGTGTTAAACAAAAAACATAGGGTAGAAAAATAGTATTTTATCCTGTGGATCGACAAAACTGGGAATTTATGAACCAAGATCAACAGCCACTGGTTAGATAGATTAGGGGAGGTGTTGTTTGGTTTTGAACACATTCCTGGGAATTCCACAGTTCCATCGAAATTCTCAGGGATCTTCATGGGGTGGAATTCAGCAGGACAATGACACGTGGAAGTTCAAGGGTGCCCTAGCGTCCGACTGAGCCCAACTATGTCGGGCCTTATTTGGTGGGGGGTGCCCTAGCGTCCGACTGAGCCCAACTATGTCGGGCCTTATTTGGTGGGGGTAGGTGACCTGGGGCCACCCAAAGATTTCCATGATGTATCCAGGAAAATTGGAGGTCTTAAAAATGATTTGGGATGTTGTTCAGCAACAAACGCGGTGATGTCCCCAATGGTGGTAGTAGCGTACTGTGGAAATCCCTCAAACGAGAGAGCCGGGAAAAACTGACAACAAATTCACAAACACCAAGGTCTACACACTTTACTCGAGGAGACTGTCAACTGAGGATAAACGCGTGTCTTCGCGGAAGGTGCCAACAAACCATCCCAAAATGAATTGCACACTCCCTGTTTGAAAAAACAAAGAAATATCTTAGTTGACTAACAAAGGGTTGGAGTGCTGGAGTTTAATCTTGTTTTGCCTAGTTCTGGGACTGGTTTGGTCTCTATTTAGAATTGCGGCCACTGGTGCCAAATAAGATGTCTTTCCAGTAGTTGAAACATGTTGAAACCACCCATCTAACAAGGTAAACCCAACAAATTTCACTACAATGTGTTTGAGGTTCACAAAGGCCCGCGACATGGTAAAGGCAATTATTCCCTACTGCTCTTTATGATTTTTGACAGTTTGACAATGATGTACCACAAGAAAACCATAACTTCTTGTGTAACCGGCCCCTCCGTCCTGTGAGCAGAGGGCTCCAATGCGAGCAGCCTGGGAAAGAGAAATGGCATGTCCTCGGTTGCGTTGCCGGTGCGCGGAAAGCTTCTAAGGACTGGCCACGGGGAGGTGTTGCGTGAGTCCTGTGATTCTCTATTCTGTATCTATATGCAAATGTGCATTCATATACAATGTATGTATATATGGAAACATATAGCATAATTGCATAATATCACATATATTATGTATACATATCCTTCAGAGAAGTGCTCCAGTATCTTTAGATACGTTCGAACAAAGAAGGTAGACACAAAAAGAAAACTATCAGGGACAATTTCAGGGACGATAGATCTAAAGGCTCTAACCTGGATTGGTTGAAGAGAAAATATTAAACGGAAACCATGGTTTTCTCCATCAAACATAGGGATGTTCCTGCATATTTTGTCTTACACCAATGCCATAAAATAGACAAAAAATGTCAATAAAAGGACAAACACAGGATTTGTTTCTTGTTGCTCTTTTGGCGGGTACAACCGGTCCAACACCATCTTTGTTGGTAAATTTGATCCATGGTAGCCATGTTCAACCCCAAATCCTAGTCATGCTAGGTAATTACTAAAGATTGAGAAACAAAAAATAAAACAAAACAATCTGTGTTAGCAAACACCCTGGTATTACACCGCAACTGAGCTTCAATCACACGAAACTGCGGCGCAAACTCCGCTGGCCCCGCTGGAAACCATTGACCATGAGCATCCTGGGGCTCACAAACTCGGTGAGGATTGGATTTCATGGGATTTCATGGGGGTTCATTGTGGTTCCTGGGATTTATTGGGATATAATTGGGATTTCAACGAGATCAATGGATTGGTTTGTTGGGAAAAATCTTCACCAAAAAGCCTAGTTTCTACATGTTTCTACCCAAAAATGGATCGGCGTTTCCTGCCGATTCTCCCAAATTGCTACTGGAAAATAGGGAACATCCACCTACTCAATGATGAATCAACCACGACAAATCCATATCATTAAGAGGTACTGGGAAAACACTGATCTGAGCAGTATAGATTATATTCATGTATACTCCGTTTAATATCAAGTAGCTTTTTTTTTTTCTGTAATGTATTTCTGGTAACCAAAGCTTCAATGAACATATTAGTGTGCATGGTCTATGTATGCAGCCAAATCTCAATGGGATTGCACAGTGTGGTCTTTTTATGTGTTTGAAGCACACCAGAGCGATCAGCAAATGGGCAAAACGATTCATATTGATGCCACCATAACAATGTGTATATACATATAATACGACAATAATAATAGCAATAATAATAGCAATAATAATAGCAATAATAATAGTAATAATAATAGTAATAATAATAGTAATAATAATAGTAATAATAATAGTAATAATAGTAATAATAGTAATAATAATAATCATAGTAATCATAACAATACAATTAATATTATATATATATATATGTCAACACTTTTTGTATGCATGCTTGTCATATCTGAAACCTCTGTAAAGCACTCATTACTGCGTGAGCAAACCACGAACCGCCTTCCGCTGCGCCTGCAGGGCTCTATCCATCCAATAGATTCGATAGGTCATGCCCTGTGACAAAGGTGGCAAGGTGCAAGTCACCTCAGCAAGGCTGGGAAAGGTCCTGACATTTATGACATCTGGATTAGTTACTTCATATAGTACATCATATAATACATATTTTAGATTGTTTTAGTACTTACATGGTACTTGTATAGTACTTATATCATATAGCATACTCGTCTGGTCTCGTCATAATTCATACCTAGTGCCTTGTAATTTTCTATTCCTATAAATGGTAATTGGTTATGTTATAATCACATTTAACTATATATATATATATTGTGTATATATATATATATGAATATACATATTGCAATGTATACAGAGTACATATCAAGCATATAACATATATGTATATATGTATAATATAATTAGTATAAATGTGTGTTCTATATCAAAAACAATATATTGGTTTTCCGTTGCTGTGTCTGCTTAGAGTGCATTTTGCTTTTTTGAAGGTGGCTGGTGGGTTGAAATGTGGACCGGCCACTGTGAGGGATCAATACGATTGCTTAAAAACAGCAGCTGTGGTCTAGTTTTGAAAGTATATGCGGGTTTCCTAAAATGGTGGATCCCCAAAAAGATGGGTTTCAATACCAACATTGTCTACTGACTTGGATGATTTGGGGGTACCCCCATTTGAGGAAGCCTCCATACAGATGGGGCCCCTATGATCAGGGGAACTGGATGGAACAATTTAGCATCAACCAGACACAAAGGATTGACGAGGCAGTGAATCCAAGCAAAGACGAAGACAGCAACCACCATTTTTGATGGTTGGATCCCCTTGTTTGATGGTTAAATCCCCAGGAAAGTCAATGGTTGTGTTCTATTCTTCATGCTTAAACTCCGTGACATTTGGGGTTTTGTCAGAAAATAGCCTACCCCCACTTCCAATGGATGAGAATTTGTTTTCCCATATATTGTCTATCAAAATTGCTACTTCATGGGTATCCCCTATTTTCAGACAAACCCATTTGAGCCATTAAAAATACCCCCATCTGATTTATATTTAGGTGGTTGATAGGTTTCGAAATACTATAGGTTATCATAATGCCGATAAACCCGGTAGTATATAGTCCCGAACCAATCAACACGGATATTTTTGACAGCTCGTTGATGTCTGTTAAGCCACCACTTCCCTGGGCTGTTGGCATCCCGGGGCTGCCGGCCGTCATGTCGCGCACGTGGCACTCTCGTCGCACCGGGATGCGAATGGCCTCTACGAACAACGGGGGTATCATTCACCAAATATCCGATCTAATGAAAAATCATTTACATCAATGTTAAGTCATATATACATATATATATATATCATACATATATATCATACTAATGTATATATAATAGTGGTAACATGTGTATATATATATAACATGATGCATACATATATTTGTATATGTCCACATTGTCAAGATGGACTGCTAGACTTTTCAACATGTTATTCCCAATACTATGCATTTGGCAGTAGAAAGTGGGATACTAATACAACATCAACCACCAGCAAATTGAGTGAATACTAAAGAGATGCCATCTTGAACAGACAGCATGAGCAAAAACCAATCTTACCCTTCAGTAAAAACTAATCTAGATCTGGAATTCCTGGAGTTTCCCTAGGACAATGATCTACAAATGGTCGGTTTTCCAGCTACAGTGCACTAACTTATTAGAGAGTAGTCAATAGCATCGTGTTTGTTTGGTACCCTCTGGTTATTTAACGTAGCCATGGAAAATCACCATTTATAGTAGGTAAATCATCATATTTATCATCTATAAATGGGCCATGGCTTCCATGGCTATGTTAAATAACCAGAGGGTAGTATCTCCAATATTTGCTGCTTTGTCTATGAAAGGGTGTCTTGTTCCTAGAGGTTTTGTTCCAAACGGGTTCAACCACCCAGAGGCGTGAACACCCAAAAATCTCAACCCTGGGATGAATAAAATCCATTGAAAATCCTGGACTGTTTAGTGCTTCATTGGAGGGGTACCGTGTAGTGGCCATTTTTCTCTAATCATCTCGAACTAGTCAACCATAGTGTGTTAAGCCGTGGTTTTAACTAGTCAATTTCTGGCATGACCCCAGGGATTGGGGGGTGTCTACCACTTCCAGGTGTTTCCTATATGAGAATCCTGGTTGTTGTCATTTGGGTTTGCGTAAAAAATGGGGATACCCCAATTTATGGCATTATCAAGTGGAAAAAACACATCTCAACCATGAGCTTTTCAGTTGTTGAACATGTTCTCTCACAAATCCAGATGTATTTGGTGATCGAAACACATGAGGGGCACTGACCCAAATGGGGATCAACAAGTGGGGATTTGCGTAGGGGATGCGTCCCTCCAACTGGGTCATTTTTACATGAACAGTGTTCAAAATCCTCTGTCATTCCATTTAATCCTGGTTGATTAAGAACGGGATTCGCCCGTTCATGGATATATTCCCCATGAAATATTGCTATACTCCCGAACTAATCATTCACCAATCGTCATTTATCAATGTTATCCCAATTTTGATGGTACAAAACCCTATAAATCATGAAGTTCACATGAAAAATCACCGTAGTTATAGCCATAACAGGTTTTAACTGGTTTATAACCTCATTTAAGTGTTATATATAACCTCTGGTAAACTAACATAGCTATGGAAAATCACCATTTCTAATAGGTAAATCATCTATAAATGATCCATTTTCAATAGCAAACTGTTAGTTTACCAGAGGGTAACTACATAACTAGCCATGACGAACGGGCTCCCGAACCCCGGTGACGTTGGTATCCAACGAAAACGACCAGGGCCTTCAAAGGTGGGCTGGTCATGGCAGTTCCCGTTATAAGTGGATATACATGGATATATATATATATGTCATTCTAAACATAGTTATAGGATGTTACAGGGATTATCTCCCAACTTATGGCCTTATGTTTTTTTTCCCATGGTTACAAGGGAAGATGAGCAGAAACACGTGGAAAAGCCTCAAATCTTGAGAAGTTCACCAGGGTTTCCGGAGATTTTCCCCAACAAACCAAGCCAACATTTGCAGGGTGGGGATGAGAAACGAAACATGGGATAGAAATGGTTACCCTCGGAGGGTGATCAAAGGTGTGCTGGAAAATCCAGGTGCCATGGAGGTCTATAGCTGGGAAAGTCATCAAACTAAATTAACTAAATGGGTAGATTTGCCAAGCCACGTTTGAGTAATGGTCTTAGAGCAACATGGGATATTTAACCAACGACATTTGTTTGGTATTTGATTGAGAAACATTGAGAGGATACGGTAATACGGTAAACATGATGATGGGGCTAGGGCTGAAATAACATGCGAGACCATCCCACAACTGGCTTGACTATTCATGGGATAGCACAAATTCCTCCATCAAAATGGCCAAAGGATTATCTAAGATATAAATTGTATAGAACCGTATACACCCCACAAATTTAACATGTATGACCATATAGAATTGTGTATAAGCACATATTCTATATATATATATATATACCCATATCATCTCCCAAGCGTTTCAAGGGATCCAAGGACTCCCAATTCCATCAGGTCCATAGTTAGTTCCCGGGCAGAATGGTTACAGAAACTGCTTCAGTTGGCCGCTTCAATCCATCTTAGGTATGGTATTATCAGACATGTAATAGTAATCCCTTCCCGCGCATATTATATACCACCCCGAGACAACAACATTGTTTAGTATAAATCGCAAATTTGGGGACTTGGATTGTATGTAATTAGTCAATTAGGGATAATCACCCAAGTAGGATGGACCTTTGGAAAAACCTATTTGAGCCACTAAAAAACACCGTAAAATAATACCCCTATCCCATCCCATCATACAGTTTGGTTGACAGGTATCCCGGTATCCCTATAATATGATAGGTTGTAATTATATATATATATAATCATATGTAATTATCCTCAATAAACAAGGTAGTATAACCCCCCATTATAACCGAACTGAAAAACAACCGCGACATTTCGAATAGCCCAAGCCCTGCAAACAAAAGGCTGTGTGTTTGCTAAATGGATTCTTTGAACGATTGAGCGTGAGGAAATAATGGATTAGAACTTGTATACCACCAATCATTAACCAACTATCATGATCACTGGGAAGAAGATGTGTCTTTCCCAAACAAATACTGGATACTAGTACATCCGGATTTGTTATGGGGGAATCCAATGATGAAGCGATGGACTTTGGAGCAATGCCGGTTTGGCCCCAGGGACGTCTGCATCGTGTTGTTGCTGAAGTTCATGGCTTCAGTGTGGTTCACTCCTCAGCAGAAGTTCGGGCTTTCCACCAGCTCCCCCCAAAGGTGAGATATGGGCCTTTAAAATGGATTCAGACTAGTCGTATTTGCGAAAGATGTGGAAAAAGACCATGGAGATCTAGTGGGAATATAAGAGAGAAAAACACTACCCGACAACCTTTGGGTTTACCAGGGGCTTACTAACCACCAACAACCACTAACAGGGGCTTTTTCACATGTTCAGTAATTGGGGGAGTCACCCTTGGTAAGTTGGTTGAATCCTCATTCATCCCCAGCTGCCTGCGTCTGATTCGAAATCCGCCAGCTTTTTTCCAAACGTACAGCAGGGCATCACCGCTGATGTCATAAAAAAATCATGAAACATCACACTTCTTCTCTGGGTCCATGATGCATCAGGAGAACTTCTCGCTGTAAAAAGGGCTTCTGGAGCTGTTCCTGCCCTTGCACTGGAGCCGCTTGGCAAAGTACTGCTAACATGTGACATATGTAACAAGCGATTGCATGCCGTTTGCAGCGGCTTACCTTGGCTTATAGTTCTGTCATGTTCTACTATGGTGCATGGCCCTATGATGCCCTATGGCCCATGACTTCTTTGCGGTGTCAATCCAAAAAATGCAGCATCAAATATGTAGGACTCATAGTTGAGTGAGTTGAGTGTCTACGTGTGAGAGGAATTCGGTGTAATTACAACTATATAATGACCCAGAAAATCTGGGGAGTGTGAATGGTTTACAGTGAAAGGATACAAGGCCCCAATGACTGCATGGATGGTGCACCAAAATTGGACGCTTTGAATAATGTTCATGGATGTTATACTTCCACTTATGTGTACAAAGTGTTCTCGGTTTGCAGCCAACCTGGCAGCCATTGGCAGCCCAAAATCTGAGATCATCTTCCCGATTATGCATCCACTGTGTCCATTTCAGCAGTGTCTTGTTCCCGAAAAAATATGCGAAATGTGTCATCAAATTCCAAAGAGTTGTTGATTTATAGTCACTGTTTTCCAATAGCTTCCAACTGCATATTCGTCTTCCGCAGGCAGGCTGCTTGGTAGGATTTCTTTTCAGCTGGAGTCCCGGTCCTAAGATGTCCCTAGTCGGAATTCTGAACCCCTCAACCTCCTGAGCCCTCAGAAACACGGAGTGTGTTCAGTTTAGTGTGAAGCAATGAACATGTTTGGGGTATGCGTGATGAAAGGTAGATAAACATATTATTCCCATACTTATTCTCATATGATTTCCATTTCTGGTGGCGAACTCCCAAATTTCCGAACTATCATGTGGTTGGGCAACTCAATTCGTAGCTCCATCTGGCTCCCCATTTGACTGGTTGGTGGTCTTAATCCATCAAAAACATATTGGTCATCTCAATCACTCATCCCAACTATGGTTCAACAACGATAAAATATTTGAAACCCCAAATCAGTTCATAATTTAAAAGATATAGATACCCTTATAACCATAGCTCCAAGCCGCTGCCCCACCACTGGAAAATGAAGCACTGAGGCCCAGGCGGCCCATGTGCCATGCCTCGCGCGCAAGGTGGGGTGGGATGGATTCCTACTTGGGGTTGTAGTTGAGGCTCTCTTTCTGGGTACCAGGGTCATAACACGTATAAGTTAGGGTAAAGCCCTTATCACGCTAAGAATCACGGCATATACGGCATATGATATGGCCATAAACCAACTTACAAAGTGAAACTGGGTTTCAAATGGTTTCTACCCCTCTTGAGATAAAATGGTCGTTGTCCCACCATTCCTTTTTTTGGATGTTTGGATGGGCGCAACTGGAAATTTTGCGTGTTAAGGATTCAAACATCTGGTAGCAATTCTTTGGCAATGTTTGGTTCTCAACGAATGTCAACCCAGGACACAAGTATAATATAGTCATATATTATATATATAGAACATTATAGGAACCTAGTCCCCCAAAGAGATATCATGATGAAATTGCGGTAACCTCAATATTTCTCAACTAGGGCATGATATTGAAAATGACACGTATATCTACCCTCTGGTAAACTAACATAACTATGGAACATCACCATTTTTTATGGGAAAATCAACTATAAATAGCCATTTTCAATAGCTACGTTAGATTACCACAGGGTAATGAATCTAATGATGGTGGTTGATTTACCATTGATCTCTGTACAATGATCTACCGAGGAGTTAGTCTCGCCCCGCACCTCGTGTAACGCGGGGCTCATGCTGCTGTTGCTTCCGTTCATCCACCACGTCTCGTTACCTCAGGACCAAGAGTTTCAAGTGAGGTGGAGCTTTAAACGTCCCAAAGGCAGAGCGAACCAAGGTTGAAGTTCAAGATTGCTATTCAGGATGTTGATTTCTACAAGAAAAAAACATGGAAATAAAACATCAAGAAAAAACAAAAAGTATAAAGAGTTATTTAACAAAATAAAATAGAGGCTTAATAAACCAACATGATCCTGCATGGAGGTCTAGCCAGCAAGACGGACCATATCGAGGGCAAATAATTGGTGTGGTCGTGTTTTCACGGTCCATTCATCTAAGGTCTAGTCTGCAATTACTATGTCCTATTTCTCAAGCGTTGCTTGTGTGACAACCATAGAAAGTGGGACTGTAAATTCAACTTGTTCTGAACACAACAGCATCCAGGGACTCACCAAGTCCACTTCCAGTCGATGATTGGAGAAACAATCGATGGGCAAATGGCTTACTGGTGCTTAGTAGGGAATGGGGGTTGCTGGGATGATTATTAATGGTTCTTATAGGTCATTCCCCCATTCCCTACTAAGCACCAGTAAAATGGGTTGGTCTGAAGACCATCTATTGACATGTACCCATTGATCCCCATTGGTTCTTCAATGGGGGTCTATTGATCAACCACCCAACGGGTAGCATTTACCAGCTACTGTTCCTGAGTGAACATCCACAGTAAGTAGGGTACAATGAAGATCCCTAGCTATTGGCTATACGGTGTGTACTGTATATACAGTAGATTGCATCAACTCTACGATTCATTAGAACCACCGTCAGAGATATCCTGAATCTATGTATACGCTGTGTATAATGTATGTATGTACATATATATATATATATTTAATATATTTACACACATATATGTGTGTTGGTTCCGGGTAGGACACCCCTGGAACCCCAAACCATCAGACCCTTCCTTCAGCTCCCCCACTCTCGTTGCATCCCTCGCAATCTGTCCATCCCCTCAAGATCCGGCCGTGACGGGAGTGCCGGACGAGTTATGCGCATCGGGTCAAGGTGTTTTCAAAAGGCCAATCTGACCCGGCCAGAAAGACACTTACAGTTGGTTGGTGTACACACATATATATATATATGTATATATATATATACATATATATATATATAATGTGACTATATATATATACTGCATATATATGTTTCTTATGTTATATTATAGATCTTTGTATATATCTCCATGAACAGCACCACGGTACCCGTGCAAGGTTGCACAAATCGGGGTCCATGTGAAACACCCCGTTCGGCATTTGGATTTCAATCTGTACTTCACATTCATCGCTTTCGTATTCCCCAAAGACTTCGAAGGTATTCCCATTTCCATGGATCCAGAAAAATCTCAATACTATATCCCAATATCATATCCCATTCTCTAAAGATGTCCATCTATTTAATTCCATTCTATTCCTATGTATTCCACTATAGATTTCGATCCCAGGACCCCATCCCGTCCGGGGACTCCTTGGCATTTCCTCCGCCTGCGCCATACCAAGCCCCATTGGGCTGAGCACTTTATCAACCAGAGTGCTGATATATGATATGTGTATGTATGTAGATATGTGTATATATGTATATACATATATAGACATATATTATATATATGACTAATAACAAAAGACATAACTATATATATAATATATTATGGCATGTATTCTGGGATATTCTGGGATATGTATTATGATTATGGGATATATATCTCCTAAAATGGAAGTACCCTCCTAAAATGGAAGTACCCACAAATCATCCAAATTCGACCTTGTCCTGAAACCAATGTTGACTTGGGGAACCACCAAAAAAACAATATACCCTCTGGTAAATTAACATAGACCCTGGCAAATAGGGATTGGGAGATTAGTTTCCTCTAAAAATAGCTATTCTCAGGGTCTATGTTAATATACCAGAGCGTACATGTGTGTAATTGTGTATGTACACATATTTCTTATATCGTCTGTACATAGATTTGGTTGCTTGATAAATGCACTGTGCCAGCGACGGCCAGAAGTGGAGCCTGTAAGCATTTACGGGAAAGCCGCTGAGGCCGGTAGAATCTACCCTTTTTTTGAAGTCTAATCCAATCTCGCCTTAACTCATCTATCATCATCTATCGATTATCCATTTAAATTTGGGGCGTGAGCCTACTTTATGACCATATTTAATACTTCTCCCACAGCAAAAGGTGGGATGCGTATCACCTCTAGTCTCGATCCAAACTACAGGGATGAACATGATGAATGTTCATTCTTGCTGCAACAACATTTGATTATTGTACTGAAAACAAAACAATTAAAACAAAATAAACACTATAGGATAATTTGCTCTTGTTTTCATGATGTACTCAATTTTTTATAACTACCACCCGCCCAAAAAAAATAACATCCTGCTATAATGGTGGTAAGTCAAATCCTTTTCATCACTTTTCATATGTTTCATCACTTTTCAATGGTTTTTTTTTTGTCGGTCTTACTATACATAATTTCAACTGAAGTTCGGCTGGACATGGTTGGACTCCACCACCAGTTTTCTTGGGTGCCGGGGAAGAGTTTTATGGCCATCACTCATCACCAGAATGATCACCTTCATGAGTTGGGATATGGTGCCCCTATAATTGTGGTTAACACATGTTAATATTGGCCTGATTTTTGAGTATGGTTACAGTAATGCTTGATAAAAAGGGTACACATTCGCCACTTAGTTCACTGGAACTGCACCCCACCATGTATGACATGGATGGTTCATATGGATTTTCATTCAATGGCAATGGCGGCAACTTCACCTCCATCTCCACGTCCGGAAGTAGAAGAATGTCACCGTCTCCCGCCTGCGAAACGGCTGAGATAGGAAGTCCGTGTCGCGCATCTCTCGCTGTGGGGATTTTTTTCAACATCGGAAATTCGCAATAAAAGATGCAATAGGTAGTGTTGGACCTCCATGTTTTGAAAGAACCTGAATTGGGTGGATTCCCTATAAGATTGAAAAAACACTGATATCATGGTGAGGTTGTTGTAAATGAGCTGTGCCACAAATGGGCATCAAACGATACACTATTGGGGCCCAAACTTCTGTGTTAGATAAAGTCGCAACTCGGTCTGCACCGGTTGATAAGACCCAATGTGTGAGACAACACATGGCCAGGTCTGAGATTTTTTCTAGAGCCAACACTCCACCAAATAAACTCGGTTGATAGCTTCACCCCAAGCCAAAAACAATAGTCAATTTGCATCACCATAATAGTAATAATTATCATGAATCATCATCATCATCATCATCACCACCACCACCATCATCATCATCATCACCACCATCATCATCATCATCATCATCATCATCATCATCATTTTCATCCCAGGTAGGGGTGGACTTTTAACAACTATAGCAGCTGTACATCATATATCCTTGAAACAATCGGTCCGCTATGGGGTAGACATGGCCAGCCAGAATCTTCGGGCTATTTGGATATCCTCCAGGGCCTTTGGTCGATCCGGCAATGCGATCCTGCAAGGATTGCACCTGCTGTCGCAGTTGGATATTCTGCTGCTCCAACATGGTGATGCGCCGGTCCGAGGTGCGGAAGTCGGTGCTGCTGTTGTCCCAGAACTCCCACGGCGACAGCAGTCTCACAATGATGACCTTGTACGGCTTGGTCGGCTCCAGCTTTGAGAAACAGTTTGTGTGTTCCAACACCTCCGATGGCCAAAGGTTTCCTTGAATTGCTATGGGATGGGACTGCATTCTTCAGCTAGTGAGAAACTAGTATTATAGGATAGGATAGAATAGGTTACTCTCGGTTTCCTCTAGTAGGTTTCTCCATTTCAAGTTTTGGAAAATCTTCTGGCAGCAAGAGGGAGCAACGCCTGACACAAGAAGCTTTCAACCGAAGCTTGTCGCATGGTTGTGGGGACTTTGCAACTGGATCTTTAGCTGTCCAAGTGGTAGGCATAGTAGGGGGTTCTTGCCATCCCCCGCTGCTTGACTAATCTGTATCAATGGAAACTAACCACTTTTTCTTGGATGTGCAGCCGGGGAAAAGAAAATCCCAGGATGAATACCTACACGGAATTGGGAATAATATGATATTATAATATATCATATATAGCAATATGTAATGTATAGCTGGGTTGTCATGACTCATGAAGTGTTTTTCGACAAAACGGGGTACGACATTATACAACTTCACAATGTCCTGGAGCTTGGGTCAAATGTCAGAACCAAAATTGGAAATCATTTCGCCCAGAACATGTTACCTTGGCTCAACATTCAAGAAACAGGGGCCCAGAAAGATGCTGGCCCTTTCTGGGTCTTCGACCATCTCCAAATATCAACTTTTCACCCAGACTCGGATTCAAATCAAGGGGAAATCAAGAATGTAAACAGTCAAAATGATCACTCAAAGAACAAATGGATGCTTCCAGCTCCTAAAACGTCCCGCCGGCTCTGAAACCGCTCGAGTGCTTTCACATCTCAGAATCCAGAACATTGAAGCATTGTGTTGTCCAATACGAAATGTACTTTGTCTTTCTTGGACCATTGGATTGTTGCAAAATTGGTTCAAACACGAGGTTCCGGTTTTGTTGAACATGTTAAAGAGAATGCACTTCAGCCCCCTTTAGTCGGCCAACAGACAGTTTTTTTTTCATACCCAAGCATCATAGCTGCGACAACTTCTTGCACAGCGTAAGGCAGGATCTGAAAATACAATAGGTCGAAGGGTGTTGCAGGAGACATCAGGAAGAACTCCTTTCGAACCTTTCGAACACGGAGTGGGGGAAGGTTTCGTATGGTTTCGTTATATATTGCCCCCTCTCCACCCACCCCAACGGCTCCGACTCCCAGCGGCGCACCTGAATGTCCATATTGAAGACCAGTTGTAAACTGCCTGTCTCTGGTACCTGAGACCAGGGAGACCAACGTCTGTCAAGCCCTAAAAAAGATAGATCAACTGGGATCATTATCCCAGATGTAATTTGATTGAAGATATCTAAAAACACACACAACAACCAATTCAAGATTTCTACTGTGGTGATATTGTCCCTATTACACGAGGATTAGATACTTTTTGTTTTTTGGGGAATGGGGAATGTGTTCGGGGGATTTCGGGTGGATAAGAAGGAAAACATCAACTTTTCTGTTTGATCATCATGTATCATCGTCCCAAAAAATTACATGGGGATTCAACCAATCCCCATGCAGGGGGGAAGAATAGATGGTTAAGATTCACCCACATTCAGCCTCAGAAATGTGGCTGTTGGTGGTTTTTTAATCCCCAATTTTTAGACCAGAAGTTGCTGAGGAGGTTACCTTTGGGGGGTCTTCATCCAGCAAAAACACGTGCAGTAATGTCCCCAGGATCAACAAACACCTGGTTTATTCATAGAGGGGTACCAAAATTAGTGGTGACAATCTTTCAGTGGGGATACTAATTTGGAGGGCTACCAATTGTAACTTTGTTTACTCCTGATTTATTCACTAGTTAGGGGTGTGATTCATCACTATTGTGTGGAACCCCCCACAACCAGGAATTATTGATCCAGGGTTGACCGGTTGACGTCCATCAGCGAAGGGGAACGACCCTGTGCTCATCAGCTTCCATCGCCATTTTGTAAAACTTTAATTACGGGTTTGTCCGAAACTGTGGTATCCTGAAAATTGATGCTGAATCACCATGTTCCACATTCAAATTACCATGTTGATTGCTGAGCACCCCACAAGCCTACTTGGCTAAGATTCGACACTCGTTTAAGGTCTTGCAACTTCAACTCTTCCATACTCTTGGTTGCTGATAGACCTCCACGTTTTTATTGTCGTCTCTGCTCTGCAAACTACCCAAACTGGACTTGGTAGTTGGCTGTTTAAACTCTTGGTGGGTCCGCTGTCAGGTCATATAAATCTAGTTCACCCCAAAAACACAACAATTTTCCAGATCTCTATGGCTACAACCATCCCAACTCGGGGTGCTCCTCATGTTTTTCCCAGCCCCATTCCCCTAGCCCCGGTCAGAGGACCATGGTCTCTCCATCCATTGGTATCGAGTTCAGCAGCATCAAGTCTTTCATGCTTTGGGCCTCAAGCAGGACAATCCAGTGGGATGATTATGTCGAAAAAATCAACATGGGATGCGGTTCGCCAACAGGACTGGGATCACATGTTTGCCAAACTTTCAATTTGGACATGTTCACCGTTTATGTGGTGAAATGATCTTCAATTCCCGAGTGTGTTAACTATTGTTTCATCAAACATTTACATACCAATCTATGTTGAATAAACAAACACATGATGTTCACCCACACTTTTTCTGCTTCATGAAATCAAACAAATGTCCAGATTGCTTTGCTAAATTCCAAAGTTGTTAGTTGGTGAACTCCCTAAGACCTTTTTCTTGCCTCCTTTTCCAGATTGATCAACTCATGTTGAATTCCAATGTTATTTTGATAAGTTCCCAAGTTGTTTGCTGGATGCATACAATCCATCGATTTTTCCATTGCAGTTTGTGTTCACTGAATTTCACAAATGGTCAAAAACACATCAAAATTGCTTAAATTCATCTGAAAAATCATTGATCATCCCTTGATTTTCCCACATGTCTCCATAGTTTTTTTCCATATCTTTCCCATAAACCTCGGATAGTTTCCAGAGAGTTTTCCCATAGTTTCTATCCATTTCCCAAGTCATCCGCGGCCTGGAGTTCTTGCACCTGAAACACCAGCTCCGAGGATTGTGCGGCGCCGCTGCCAACGTTGCCGGCGAGATCGGCGAAGAGGTCCAGGTGGATCTGCAGCCTTCGGTGGGATTTTTGGGCTGTACCTAACAAATTAGGGAGAACCATCGATCATTGGATTGGTTGAAGGGAAAATCTACAGGCCACCAGTGATTTTCCCATGAAATTGATCGGGGTTTCCTGTAAATTTTCCCTTTAACCAATCCAATGAATCGAAAGTTGAGGGGGAAAACTATGGAAACAAAAACCATCCAAAATCCAGTGATGAGTTCGCCATTCTGGATGATTTTGATGGGATTTTGATCTTATAAACTATGAACTGCTAGGTCGAAACCATAGATTGGCTATCTCATAATATGTTTATCTGAAAATGAGGGAAAACCTCAAAATCCAGTGGTTGAAAACAACACATTTCTTTTTTGAAAATGGCCAGTTGGAGATGTAGCCCATTGTCAGACAGACCCATGGAAAACCGTTCTGGATGACTTTTGTTGATGATAAATGTAGAATCTTAACCATACATGTGTACATGTGTGTATACATACACATGTGTATAGTGATGTATGATGTGTATACATATATAGACAGAAGTAATGTATGCGTATATGATATAAACGTGTGTATATGTATATTAATTACAATATATAACAATAACTATAAAAACAATATAATCATGATACACATAACTTATATTTATGTATGTGTGTACATATATATGTATATATGATTTGATACACAATTTATGTGTATATACTGTATATATCTATAGTGTATATATGCATTTGATATGTATGTATATATATATATGCACACATACAGACCTATTTGTACATATGTGAATGATTGAATGTGTATGTATTTGTATGTAAATATATAATTATGTGTATATTTGCCTGGAACCTCAAGAAAGCAAACATATGTTGGTGATGAACAACAACGAGTTGCTATGCAGGGAATCATCACTGCCTTGATGAATGGACAATTTATTTCTGCTCGTTGCGATTCAGGTCTCTAACTATTTCTAGTCTAATCTGATCTAATCTAATCCAATCTGGTCCAGCTTCATCAAGTCCATCTATCAAAGCTATATGTACGTACAGGTTGCTGTGGTTTTCCCACTAGTTGCCCTTTGGGGAAAAATAAAAGGATATCAGTTACCCATTGCCCAGTGGAACATGAAGTGGAAAACGAAGGGGAGAATGACTGCACAAGGATATGGTATACCATTCTGGACCACAAAAGACTCAAAAGACTTTGAAATTTGGAGTAGATCCTTCAATTTTTGTAGGTGCTATTAGTTTTGAGCTATTCTCGTTTGTGCCAACAATACCCTTTTGGAGTATGAATTGAGCCGACTCGAGACGAACTTGACGATCATCTTCCCAGACAGGTTGTGATAGCGTGGGGGCCCTCTTGTTTCATCAGCCAACTTTGTAGCGTGAAAAAAACATGGCAGGAACGACGGAGTCGGCAAGTGAAGCTTTTTGGGGTGAAGGTTGAGTGGTGCTTCAGCTTCAAAAACCGCCCAAGGATTTCCATACCCCACTATCCCCACACCAGCAGTTAATCTCCAGCCACGGTGGGATCCTGATTCCAGCTCTGCACACTTCCACTTTGTTTTCGAGCAGAGCCCCTGAAAATCATTGGAACATCAAATCATGGACCAAATTCAAGGGATTCCATCAACTTCCATCTTTGGGCTTTTCAGAATATCCTAGGGAAGCTCCCGATGGCCAGCCTGCTATTTGGATGATCTATGATTCTCGGATAGAAGTGAGCGCATCTTTTCCCTTGCTACGCCCCTCCTATGTTTGTGGCTTCAATTAATTAGTGATGATAAACCAAGTCTTAAAAAAACATGCTAAAACTAAAACCATCTGTCTAACGTTGATAAGCATCCCAGTACTGCCAATATTCGCATTCCCTCATCAACAACCCCATATGCCAGGCAATAATGAATAGAACCACAAGCTGCAGTACTGAACCAGAGTTTCAGGATGTTAAAAATGGGGAGCGGACTACTGCTACAAGTACTCCTGCTGTGAATCATTTTGGATCATTTTCACGCCAGTCATCACGCCTTTGGGTCTGTTGTGATTGCACGTGGATGTACGTTGACACGTGCCAGTCCACGATTGAAAATTGCGTTCGCAGAATTCGTCTGCGGGAAAACTGACAAGAAATTTTGGATCCTGATATTCTTTTTGTTGGGCAGCATTGTTTTCCCGCAAAAACCAAGTCTGAGACCTGTACAATCTCGAAAATCTCGAAAACTACGAAACTATATCGACGCAAACCATTTGTCCTTGGAGGGCTGCTGAATGTTCTCATCCTCGATAATCTCAACGACCTGGAGCAATGATGCGATACCAAGATTAGCAAACCACATTGATGAGACAATCAGAATCCATGTCTCTCCTCAGGAGAACCTTTAGCTTATGAGACTGTGTATAATATATATATATATATACATCTGGCTGAACTAGAATGCCAGAAAAGAAATACATTATAATCATTTCTTTTCGATGGTTTTGGGTCATTTCCCACTAAGCGACATCATGGTGAAGTCACAGTGAAGTCACTGCGATTTTCTCAGGCAATCAACCAACTTCGAACACACATCGATTGCTGATTGCTGGCGATTTTCCCGATGATTTCTGAGTTAAATCCGAGTGAATAGTTCTTGCTGAAACCATCTTGAACCCAAAGTTCCCATACATTTCAATATGTGTTTTGGACATTTCCATATATATATATATTTATATCCATAAATATGTGTATATATATATATTACATATAATATATATATAATTCTCTATATATGTATATATGTATATCCTTAAACCCCATCCTTCCATACATGTCTATGTATATTTCCATGTTTGCACTCATGCCCCACCGGGCCACCGGGCCCCGCCTTGTTGGAGGCCTTGGAGTCGAAGACCGCCGCGATACTGACGTCCGCCACCAAATCTCGGCTGATCTCTCCACCTTGGCCGTGGGCTGGCCATGATGGGAGATTTATGATATATGGATATCATATATCTTAATAATTATCAACATATATATATATATATAATTATATATATACATATATATTAATGTATTTATAGATATATATATATATATCATAGCGTATATGGATATGATATGAATATGGTATATTAATATCTATAATAGCCACAACTAGCCATATATGATGGGATATCTTTGATGGAATCATATGGAATGACAAAAACTAATGTGGAACTATATGGCCAACTATGTACATATATAAATATACATATACATGATCAGATATTTGAAGTATGGAATATCTTATTAACTGATATAATTCAATAATATGTAATATCTAACTGTCCAGCAAACATACAAACCTGTATGTATGGGAAATGGGTGTTATTTTTCCTGGGAAACGATGTGCACAGGATAGATTTTCCGTAGCTAGTTTACTGGGGAGTACCAACGTTTAGTGGTTTAGCGGTAGATTGAGGTTGTTCTATGTTCTATCCATTATTTTGCATTGAGACATATACATATACATATACATATATATATATATATATAATAATTGAACATATATAGTCAATTATGATCATATTACCAATCAATATAGATCACATGGCTACATTTACCAAAATCAACCAGTCAGGTTTCCCTATGGAGAGCATGCAGAGTTCACCGAATGAACAATCGCAGTAATCAACCATACAGGGGTAATTTGATACAAATTATCATCATTGTCTCCCATTGCTAGAGGCATGCCGAACCCATCCCACCTACACGTTGGTTAGTAGATTTTCCTATTCTGGGTTAGTTCATAATCACCAGCTAGTATGACCCGCAACAAACTCACCCGTCAATCGGCATTTTCTTCACGGGCCATGGCGCTACAACCGTCCACAGTGCCAAGCGACTGTTCAGCGTGTCCTCTTTAGACACCACTAAGCCCCCTGCAGGAGCGCTGGCCTTGAGCCCTCCCGGCCTGCAATTCTGCGGTGAGTTGCACCGTTCCACGGTGACTCGAGGAACTTCTGGAATTCTGAGACGTTCCTGGTTTCTTGCCGTTTCTGGAAAAACATGTGACTTTTTGAAAATAATCTGGCAGTCTTCAATACTATGGTTCTTCAAACATGTTGATTGGTTGAGTTATGTTCAACACCGCTTTTGTTAAGGAACATAGAGACTAACATGTTGGAGACACAAATATATAAGTTTCCAACAACATTATACCCAACATTTGAATAGTCTTCGATGATCAAACCGTGGGGTTGATATAAATGCATAAGCCCTGCCGTCGAATTCAATGGCTACATTGGATGGGCCCACAATTGTTGACTCAACAACTTGCAAGCTTTTAGATCCTGAAAAAGTGCTGATCACCATCTGTGGCGGCAAGTCCTGTACCCCATTGGAGTGGTTCCCCACGCATCAAGTCTTTTATTTTTTTGGTGCCGTTGATCGTTGACCAGTCCAGTTTTGGTAGCCGGAGGAGGTGCCTGACGATGGTGTAGTCAATGCCAGAAGCTCTCAAGTACTTTTCAGCTTCCAGTTTCCTCAAGGCGCTGTGGGACCCACCATGGGGATGGACCGACATCATCCCCTAAGAACCCAACTATTTGATGGTAGTTGTGTTGAGATGACAGGGTGTTGCTGCTTGCCATGTTATCACAAGATCACAATTTGTGTTTAATGATACATAACAAGTCAATACCGAAACAACAATGATTCTTTGCCAGTTCTTGTATAAAAAGGTGTTGCACTCTGGATTTAATCAGTTGAAAATGGGGTGCCCCAAGCTGTGCATGTGATGGTTTATCATCATATGTTTTTTTTTCATCGTTTGTTCATAAAAATTCCCCCCGAAAAAAACGTGGCCATCAATGGGGTATAGCTGCTACCATCCACCCATCAACCCAAGACTCTCGTCCAGGACCTGGCCGAATGCATTGGTGACCTGAACGGGCCGGGCATGTCCCGCCGAACGGTGCACTGCTTGGTGGTGGAGGCACCAAAAAAAATATATTACTGGGTCTACTAACCACTTACTAAGGGGGACGATCCTCCAAGCAGTCATCTCAACCAATCATGCCTTTTGTCTGGTTGAAAAACTATAGTTGAACCTCAAATCAAAGTATGTTTGTCTCTTCAGAAAGCCTTGGCTTTTACACCCTCCCTTCCTCCCACCACAAAAAAACGAGGAAAACGACACTATGCGGGCCCCAGTGCTTGTAAGGAAATATTGTGAATGGTTCAACTTCTGAGTAGCTTCAATGAGCTGAAAGGGGGTCCCTGTGTTTTCCTATGGAGGGGTCCACCAATGACACAGTCAACATATTGTTGCCAGCGACGTCGCCTGTGTTTGTTGTTTCATAGAGATATTTGGGTGTGTTTAACCAACAATCAATGGTGGCTTACCCAACATTGATGGGAATGGATATTTTCGATTTTCGATCTGAACTAACAAGATAATAGGGTACGTTTGAAAATGCGGTATACTCAACCAGTTGTAGCTATTTCAAAGGGAAACTGATGGTTTATCAGTGGATGGAATGGGACTCACTAAATTTAAGAAAAACATGTTGGCGCCAAACCCCATGTTCGACCATAACCCACAAGATCTCTCCTCTTGTATCTAAATCAAATATGATCTCCAACCTTCAGATACACATGTTCAACAAAGACAAACGCTCAAGTACATGAGTTATGCAGAGAAGGATGGCTCAAAACAGGCAGCCGGGTAGACTGCCAGACTCTGTCTGGTGGTGGGTGCAAGACAGTCTTTCTGCCCGAGACCGTGCATCCCTCGTGACAGCCTGCTCCCGCTACTCTCTGGCGACACAACTAAGGACTTTGGCCTAAACTATAGTCTTCATAAGGGATCAAATCCCCCACCCTCTCTGAACAAATATGTTGAATGGTTTATTAACTTCCACTTGTCTTCGTGACGATCGTGATGATGTGGCGTTCAGTTGAGTTCCGGCACGGTTAAACGTAGGGTTTGCAGCGACATGTTTCATTCGACCGATGGCAGTTGCATCCTCGTTGAGGTTATTGTCAAAGCACAGGTAACTTCATCTTTTCTCGAGGTTTTGCAATACATGTTCAAAAGAGACACCCTATATCACCCTATTCTCATCATTAAACCCTAGAAAAAATGGTGATGCAAATCCCAAAAGCGGCATTTTCCAGCATGGACGAAATCATTCATGTTCCATTTGGCAATCGCCTCAGCCCAATGATAGGGAAATAATCTTCAAATTGCGTCCAAAACACGGTGAGTTAGACTATGGAAGGGGAAATACGCCTCACTATCACGATATATATATATAGAATCATGTTCTACATCAAACTCGATTTCATCAACCATCCCCTTAAAAAAAGGTGCCGTTCTTTAAGGACCCCAAATCACGACAACGGCACCTGGAAGCCAGGACTGTTCTCTTGTCCCCAGCCGCGGCCGTTGGTCAAAATCGACGACACCAGGACCTCAAAAAAAAGCAAGAGATGACCAAAATTAGCGGAGAACGAAGTCAGGCAAAAGCTCTTATTGAAAGGTAACGGATGTTGAATATTGTACTAGAAATTTGATGAAATTTGAATTAACATTTGAGGGCTTTTTTTTGGTATCGGAAAAGAAACAATTGAGATGAATGTCAGCCTACAGCTATGATACTGATACTTAGTATCTCAGGACCTCAGGTTGATCTGCAAAAACAATATCAGCCTCTTGAAAATTCACATAGCTACGGAAAATGGCCTGTGAAAGCAAATGATTTACTTGTTAGAATGTTGGTTTTCCACTGTTATTATGTTACTGGAACATTCACGTAGAATGGAAATCCATGGGTTGACGATTGACACTCTGGAAACAGGATCTACTTTTGTTGTGGGTGCTGCATACCTATATGCCAATTGACCGGAGCAATTTTATGGAACTTCATCCAATTTTAGATTGTAGTGCCATTGTTTTGGGCAAATATAATCACACTTGAAACATCTTGAAACCACATCAAGTGTCTTTCTCAAGCCACAAAGCAAATGCGCTGTTTTCCACCCATTTCAGGCACAGTAGGGGAAAAAAACACGACCAACACAGTTCGCGAACTTGGCATGGTTTCGGTTTCCCATGCGCTCAAGTTGAACTCCCTGGCTTCGGGCTCCCCAGTTTGTTTGAATAGCAATTGCTCCTTAGCCCCCACCTAACAACTCCTACCCACTGGATAGCCACAGTACAAACTGCAGATTTTCCATTTCAGTACACGGACTGACTTTCTTCATGTCCGACTGGTCAGGCTAGCCATTACACCATCGTTTCCACTCCCTATATTCAACAATTCAAAGGAGAGAAATCTGGCTAGAACCATGGCTAATCAATAGATACCCATTATGCCCATGATAGATATTCTGCATTTTTCTTAATCCAACCAATATATCCGATTCTAGTTTCCCTCTTAATTCAAATAATAATTGCAGACATAGATGTGGTTTTCCACCACCAATTTCCCCAGGAAAGTCGCGTAGATCCCCCAAGTGCCGCTGTTAGTGCCGCTGTCAGGCCACAATTTTGCTGACGCCCGACTTCTTGGCCGCGTCCACCAAGGCCTTGGTGCCTCAAAAAACACTCGTCGTGTCACCGACAGTCACGTGCGATAGCTAAGTTGTTGGACATAAATCCAAGAACTATAGTTGATAAATGTTTGTAATAAGTACTTATACTTTATAAATATATATAATAATGGTGTTAGAAACCAACTTACACCTGGGGTGCTGCCACACATTGTAAGTGGAGTTCGAATCCAGCTATATATTGGGATAACCATGGACAAACCCTAGGGGACTCTTGCAATCACCAGGGTTCATCAGTTTCAAGCCGGCGGATGGGTCACACACTGGAGAAAATGAAGCATCAGATTCACAGGATTTACCCTCTGGTTATTTAACATAGCCATGGCAAATCCCCTATAAATGAAGGTTTTAATGGGAAAATCATCCCAAATTAGCCATTTTCCATGGCTATGTTAAATAACCAGAAGGTAAGAGGTACCCTATCTTGGAATAGATCTTATCCTGATGATTTTGCTGAGGCTTATGCGGACTGTCCTCCTGAGGATCAATGCATAGCAAGTACCCACAAAAATGTGTAATGCTGTGCCGAAAAAAATGGCGTAAAGTACGAATCTTATCGACTGTAATCTTTATGGCTTGTTGGAGGCTGGAGGGTCTATAGGTAGGGGTTGCCGCAAAACCCCAATTGGTAAGTGTTTTTTTTGTTGAAAGGGTTGTCTTGTTTTCCACCAAAATTAGGAGGAGAACATTGTGTTTGTATTTTTCGAATAACCTTATGTAAACAAAAAACAAATCAACGGACAATGTCCATGCAACATATGCCACATGTTCATGAGGAAAATCACGAAATGAATAGGCAATGTCACTTTTAGTTTTCATGAATGTAAGGATTTTCCAAAAAACTGACCATCAGCATGTTTTCATGATATTAAAAGACTTGCCAAAATAACATGGATAAATTGTAGCCATGAACGAACCAGTATATGATATATCCCAACATATCCCCCACTATTCCCGTAAGATTGTTGGTCGATCCAGATTTGTGTCTTTCTAGATGTAGTTCCCATATTATGTATATATAATTATATATATATATATATGCGTGTTTTATATATACATATTCAGTCTCAGAAGATATCAACATTCTATCCAAATCAGGCCACTATTGTTGTTGCTTGAGTTTCATCCCACAGATCTTTCATTTCCAAACATCCCAAAATCCAGAAATAGATACCCCATTGATGTTCCATGAGTATCCGATGAAATCCCCCATTTGTCTTGGTGAAATCTCCAAAACATCATCCCCAAAATCCCAATGTTTTTATCCCTGAATTATCATGAGTTTCCACAACTTTCCCATCAACCTATCCCTCCAAAAATTATTGTTTATGTAAGTTTATGTCTTGCTTTCTTGATCTCCCCATGCTGCGACGGATTGTTGGAGGACCAGAATTGTCCATTGATTTTCCACCATTTTCCCATGATGCTCCCTACTTTTCCCAATGATTTTCCACCATTTGTTCATTGATTTGCCACCATTTTCTCAGCATTTTCCATCCACATCTCCCAAAAATAGATCTATGATAATCCCATCTCCGAACACATCTGACATTGCTTTCCACATGGATTTTTCCCACATTTCCCGAAATCGGCCAAGGGACCCAGGTTATCCACCGCATGCGCCTCCGCATTCATCGCGAAGGGATTGCCTGGGACGAAGCCCGTGGCGATAATCAGCGCGTCGGTACCTGAAAGGCTGGCAGCCAAGGTGTCCACCGAGTCCTTGGCCACGTCCTGATGGTGGAACCATGGTTTGAATGGTGGTTTTTAATGTGGTTTTAATGGGGGTTAACCATTGATTCACCTGGATTTTTCATATTTCCAATAGGGTTTTTGAATATTTTTTTCATAGCGGCTAACCCTACTATGGTGAACCTGGTTTCAATCCAGAAAAACGTGGTTTCTCCTGGTTTTAATGTGGCTTATTCTTGGGGAATCACGGTTCACAGGGTGTTAATGCGGATGTACTTGGGGTATCATCTGAAAGTTGGGCTCATCAACCACCTGGGGTCACTTGGGTAGCCCCAAGAATTAGATCAATACGGAACATAGACTAAAATCCGTGGTCAGCAGGGACTTACCTGTAAATTTTGACCCATACCCACCAATCATCAAAGGGTGTTCGAACATTCTTTGATACTATGTATATATATATATATACCAGTCTATCCCCAGCTTATTCCGTTAGCTAAGGTTCAGCAACGACAATCACCACTTCTTTGTTTTCACTTACATCAGCTATATGTATATATATATATATATATACAATTAAGGTTTGTGGTTCAAACGTCCACAGGGACAAGGGTGCCCCTTGGACGCGACCGGTCTTGACCTTAGCGGGCACGTTCCTTTGCCCGCGGGCGCCATTCGAAGCAGGCTCATCGGACAGGAGCTCTTCTTCGCAAACCGGCCTTTTTGGGTTAGGGGTAATCCTGTTGGTGAAAAAACCCCGTCATCTATATTGGTCGATATATCTTTTGAGCTGCTTGGATTTTTATTTGGTCAAGTTTGACTTTGTCCTTGCCAACATCCTCCAGCACATCGATATTTTTTGGCCTCGTGCACCACTGCTGCCTTGGGATTTAAAGGCCTTTGGTTCGGCACGACAATTTTGATATATTTGCCATTTCTCAATTCCTCTTTTTCTCACCACTGCTGTCATTTGGACCTTTGGTCGAGACAATCCTTTGAATCATTTACTTGGGGCTCTGCCATCTCTGGGTTCTGCAGTGGCCTTACACTGAATACAGGCAACCCTTGCATTTCCGGATATTGATGAGATTCACCAGAACTTTGCCTTGGCTTGTATTTGTGGTTCATTTTTCACATCACGGCTTCAGTGGCTACGTGGAGGCGCAAAACCAGACGCTTCCGTGCCATTGCTCGCAGACTGTGGTGGCTGAATCGGACTGGACGAGTGCAGCTTTCGATAGACAAGCTTCGGTGGATTCGACATACATTGAAGACGCACCATTCAAGGGACCCTGCGCTGCTACAATCCATCACCCAGTCTGTGGAGACAATGGCTGGGCAACAGAAAAACTCGGGCTGGCTATGTCACTGGTGCAGAGTGATGAATGGCAAGCACGCGAATTGTTGTCATCGATGTGGAGGCAAGTGGTACGATGTGGGCGAAGACTCCACGGATCACACCTACACTCATTGGCAACGCACACAAAGGAAGCAGCCGCAGCCAGAGACAGAACAATGGCCTGCTGCTCCCTCACATGGCAGAGGTCGGGGTCAAGTTCCCAATGTACGCCCCCAACAGAGATCTCGACGAGGACGGAAACCCTCAGCCTCTCGAGGAGACCAGTCGCAGCCTGCAACTCAGCCCCCAGGACCACCTGCTTTGCCCAATGCGCAGAGCGATGTATCTTGGATGACACTTTTGCAGATGCAGCAGACGGCCAACCAGAACTCTGCGCAAGTGGGACCAGAGGCAGACCCGGGCGCGAGCTCTACACAGCCGCTCCCAGCGGACATGAAAAAGCTCTTGGCATCACTGAAGAAGGACCAGGACAAGCTCTCACCAGAGAATCAAGAACTTGTCAAATCCCTCTCGGCCAAGGATGCAGTCAAAGAGCAGAGGGACGAGGAAAAGGAATTGCAACAGGCTGTGAAATCTCTCAGTCGTGCCAGAAGGGATCTAGCAGAAGCAGTCGAGGCTCGTTCGAATCTGCATGCAAAATGGCGACTGTTCCTGTCCTTGAGTGCCACTCAATGGCAGAACTTCACCCAGGAGTTTCAGGATCAGGAGACTTCAGCACAGCAGAAAATCAACGAAGCCAAGGATGCTGTGGCGCTGGCCAAAACGACCTTCGAGGCATCCAGGGAGACGGTGGTATTCAAGGAAGAGAAGAAGGAAGTCGAGGTCCAGGAGATTGCGACCGACGACGAAGCCATGGATGGTCCCTCAGCCGGACATCTACAAGAAGGCCTTCAGGCTCTCACCAATTCCTTGAAGGATCTTCATCGACAGGCCGAGACGGCACATGCCGAAGAACAAGCCTCCAAAAAGGCGCGCCTAGGAGATCATGGGAAGGCGCCAGATGCCACCGACGTGTCAGGCTTGGCTGGCTCAGCACAGCTGCAGCCTTTTGCGCAGCCCGGTGTCTCCCGACCGACAGGTGCGAACACCTAGGGCAGTCCTTGGACCATCATTTGCAGAGTCCTCTCATTCTGAACTGGACGCATCGCATTCTCAAAGAGCCCACTTTTTGTACGGAATGGCAAGCGCGGGCTGATGCTGTACGCCTATCCTTCGAATGTGGAACTCTTCGAGAGTTGACCCCAGCTCAACCGATTCTCTGTGATGATGGAAAATTATCCAAACACCTCAAAGTGACTTTTGATGAATCTGTGACCCTTTTTTGCTGTGATGAGCAAAGTCGCATTTGCTCCAGTTTTTGGGGGCCGCATGGTAACATTCAATCCAACATCCGCATTTTTCAGCGCAAGCTTCACCTGGATGATGATCCGCTGTCTCCACAGGCCGTGTCGATCTCCCAGGTCGAAGATTTTAAACTTTCTGACCAGCATGAGCCTGTGCGCCTTGCGCCATCATCCCCATCTGCTGACCCACAGCAGCTGCCACCAGGTCAGGTACCTAGGTTACCTGCCTTTGTTGATGATGTATTGAACTCTCCACAGGTTCTGCATAGAGGTCCGCATGCATTGAGAAATCACCCTTTGCGCATACGCACCTGGTATATTCATCACGAACATTTTCCAAGGTGGCGTGCTCCGAGGTTTGTTGAACTCACTCATGAATTGCATCGTTGGCCTGCGGAATTGATCAGTGCATGGCGTGATATGATTCTGCCCGACCTCATTGTGCACTTTCATGCAGTTTTTCCGGATCCGCCCAGACATTATGTGACTCCAAATGCTGATGCTGACGTCATTATTTCTCAGGGGGCCTTAGATGACCGGGCTGTGAGTCTTTTGACGGTTTCTGCAAATCCCAGGATTGGCCTTCAAGGGCCCTTTGCACTTGCTCTGTCTTTGTCAGGTCGGGTTTCAGGAAGACACATCATTGATGCTGCGGATCTTTCTCAGCTTTGCCAACTTGAACGATGTGCCATCTATTTTGAATGGGATGAGATTGCACTTGATCCTCCTGAATTGCATCGCCTACGGGCTGGCCAAGGTTTTACCCTTTACTGGCAAGGTCCCATCCCAGCTGCTAGCTCCCAGATGGAAGTTGATCCGCTGTCGTCCTCGGCCGTGTCGATCTCCCATCCTGGTTTGCCTGATGATCCTGAAGACACTACATCATTTGTTCAAAGGCCTTTTCCCAAAAAGACCTCGACACCTGTGACATGCAACGAAGGGGATATCCCTGATTGGTATCCTTTGACTGATCGTGGAGCACCTGGCCAAGACAATGACTCGCCGGCTACCTCAACTGACCAGGCTTCGAGTGTCACAGACCCTCCGCTTTCTCCAGAGCCCGATGGACCTGATGATGGGGATGGTGGAGAAGACTATTCGCCTACTGATGACCCAAACCGACAATCAGCATTGATGTATCATCTGAATGACAATCCTGTGCACGCCATGCTGTATTGGACTGACTATGAACGTCTCATGCGTGAGATTTGCTGGCACTTTGAGATTCCCAGACAGGATTTGTTCGACTCGTACGAGCTGACGGTTCGACCAAGAGATATCCCCGATGGTACTGCACCACTGATTGTACATTTTGTCAACGACTTTCCACATGGGAACCAAATGGCTTTGATCCTCTTGGATGTTGAGATTCATGCGAATGTCATGGAAACCCATTTTCACACACATCCTGAAATCAGACGCCGGGTTTTGGTTGTCCCTGAGACTTTGACTCGCTCCACCCTTTTGAGCATTTCCAACACCTTTGAGTACTGTCGTCTTGAACATGACAGATGCCTGGTGGAGTGGAACCATCAAAGTTGGCCTCGCCAACAGACATGGCCCATTGAAGCCGCACATGGTGACTATGCAAGAATCATTCTTCCACCACCAAAGCGTTGCGATGTGGCCACTGATGCTATGCTCTTAGATAGCCAGGAAATGACAGTGGAGGACTTCTGGGGACAGTATTACGAACCCACAAGCTCTGAATCGGCTCCCTCATCGCCAGGAATTGTGAGTGATGTGTCACCAAGTTTAGCAGATTCTGCAGAGATCAAACGTGAATTTGGACCGAGAACCAATGTGACCGACCTTGATCCTGAAGAACATTCGCAACTTCAGCTTGATTTGGAATTTCTTGAAGCTGATGAGCTCCTGTTCCTGATGCAACACGAAGTTCATGCTGCGTCCTCCAATCAGGCAACCAATGATGCACCGCACACCGACCTTGCAGCCGGAGTTGACCAAGTGGTTCAGCAATCGTGTCTGTTGAGCTTTGATCCTGCTTCTCCTCAGCCTTGGCCTATGTGGTATCGATGTTTGCGCACTGCCTTTGGAGACACCGCTGTTGTTGAGCATGATGATGAAGGGCCTGTGGCCTACTTTGATACCTGGTACGCTGATTGTCGTCATGAATCCATCACTGAAGTGTCTCGTAGTGTTCGTTTGGATGGTTTCACGAATCTCTGGCTTCAGGACATTCATCAAGTGTGGATTGATAAAATCCAACCAGGCTCATCCGTCTTCATTGTTTGGGTCCGTCCAATGCCACCACCGACACCACTTTCGCGTTCCTCAGGCCATTTGATTTTGTATCAATTCCCTGAAGTGAATCAGATTCCGTTTTTGCTCACTTTCCAGTTTACGGCCTTGACCGTGGAGGGTTTCTCCCATGCAGTAGTTGTGACCTCGCCCACTGCCTCTCCTTTGCATATTGTGCAGATGTCAAACATGGAGAGGGTTTGTCATGGACGTCGTTGCACTCTTCGACGAGGCACGCCCGGTGCCACTTGGGATGAAGCCATTCACATTGGAGAGAATTTGAGACTTGTCGTGCCACCACCTGGAGCACGCTCACATGACGATATTTTGTCATCACCCAGAGCAGTTGCGATTGTCCAGACTGCGCCTGCTGTGAATCCTTTTCTCGGCCTATCCATGCATCTTGACGATCAATCAGCCTTTGTGCAACGCCTCCATCCACTTTGGCAGCAGCATGCCCGTCAAGGACCAGCTCAGATTGAACGTTTGCTGCCGATCACCACCTGGTACTTAGATGGAGTTTATGTGAATCGGAATGATGATAGGCGTAGTACTCAGCTTGGTGACAACTTCATTGACTGGGAAGCACAGCTGCGTGAATTGTGGGTTGACCTTGCTGATGCGGGCCTTGAAATGACCTTCGTCTTGGTGCACCCCACTCCTGGCTGCTGTCCCCTTGCAGAGATCCATGTGCTTCTTTTGCAACAAGTTTCCTCTGATTCGGCTGGTGTTTTGTTGACGGTATATGACGACTCGGTGGGTGGTGGACACCCTCATTCCACGGCACTGGTTGTTCCAGTCCATTTCAACCGACTCAACTTGATTGACGTGGCTGGACGTTCATTGGATTGCACCCGTAATGATGGCACCTACTGCTCCACTTGGTTTGAAGGTTTTGAGATCACTAATGACCGTTTGTTTGCTGCGGCTTCTGGTCAATGTTTCAACCTTTTCATCCAGCATAGTGCACTGCAAGAATGGGATGTACCTCTCCCTGAGGATGATGTGCAAGATCATGTTGACTTGCTTCAGCGTTCCCTCACCAAAGTAGTCAGATTGACGGCTGCCGGTGATCTGCCTGCACCCTTGCCTGATTATGTTGAGGTTCCTTTACTTGCGACTGACCATCATGTGCAGCTTGAATTGCAGTGTTGGGGCCATGATTGTGTCCCTGTGCTGCTCCAATGTCGAGACCAGGCCTTTTGTTTCCCGCATGCTGTCGCTTCTCAAGATTGTCAGTTTCATGTCCTCTTTGAAAACGAAGATGTGCAAGATCTTGCGGGTGTGTTTTTGCACACTCTCCAGCAGTCTCCTTCGTCTTTGGAGTTGATGATTTTCTTGCACGCTTTGGGATATGAGAAGGCAGTGATTGTCGAGTGTCGTCAGTTGTTTGTGGGCCTGTGGAAAGTTCTGTTCTGTGAATCCACGGGTACTCTGGCTGAACGCTTACGTCCTGTTCGTCCACAAAAACCATGGCCACCTCCTCAGCCGATTGTTGAACACGGCCCAGTTTTTCACTGTCCACTAGTGAGCAAGCCTTCCTGCCTTCTGAGCTTGGGTGTTTCTGCATCTGACTTGCAGACCTTTTTCACCGCACATGCGCTGGCCGACTCCTTTGAAGGCATCCAAGTACCTGATTGTGCCATTGACAGCATTGCCAATCTTGTTCCTCTTGAGAAGTATGACCGCCTTGTCATCTACGTGGATGGTACGTCTCAGCCGTCCCAGAAGCACAAACCCCCTTTGTGGGTCGACTTGCATGGTGTGCCAGATGCTTGGGCCTTCCTTGTCTTAGGAGAACGATACAATGATCATGGTCCTGCTGACCTTTGTTTGGTTGGATGGCAAGCCCAGCAGGTGAGGTATGAAGAGGACAGCCCTGCCTTTGTTGGTGCCCTGCATACTGGTTCGCTTGTTGCTGAACGAGAAGGCATGATCTTCGCCTCCCTTTGGAGGTTGTGTCTCAACTCCAATATCCCTACGGTCTTCCGTAGCGATTCGGAACTCACTTGTCATCAAATGACTGGTGTAGTTGGTACTCAGGATGTGGACATCTCTTTTTCCATTCTCAGAGGCCTGTACCAAGCCTTGTCAGCCTCCATGCCTTCGTCCCATTTGCTCGTTGAGCATGTCTACGGTCATAATGGAGATGTTTGGAACGAACTGGTTGACACTATTGCCAAACAAGAAGCTCAACAAAGCCATTTCTTGCCCAGACAACCGATCGACTTCCGCACATGGACTCCGGTTGTGCCTTTCTTGTGGCTTTTGTTTGGTGAAAAGTTTGGTGGTCCGAAGTTTTGTGGGGAAGGGTTTGACATTGCAGCTCCTGATCTTCCTTCATCACCAGCTTGTCATCCGCCTGCCTCTTCTGAGTCCCCCGGGTTTGTGACTGGCTGGATTCGTATGAGCCTTGCAACTGCAAATGTTGCCACCCTTGGTGTTGGCCCCCAAGGATTTCCTGGCAAGTTGGCGTTTTTGCAGGCACAATTTGGCTCCTTTCGCCTTAATTTTCTGGGAGTTCAAGAAGCCCGGACTGCAGAGGGTCACATCCTCCATGATTCCATTTTACGCCTTTGCTCTGGCGCTTGTGACAGTATGCTTGGGGTGGAATTGTGGTGCAATCTTGCACAACCCTTTCTGTGGCAAAATGATGTGCCAGTTTATTTTGCCCAGCAACATTTTCAGGTTTTGCATCGGGACTCGAGAAGGCTTTTAGTTCAAGTGGCCCATCCTTGTGTGACCTTGCGTCTTTTTGTGGGCCATGCACCCCAAAGCGGCATCAGCCTTGTGGACCGTCGCTCCTGGTGGGAACGCACTGATGAGATCTTGGCTTCGTTCAAAGACGAACATCCTGTTTTTGTCATGATCGACGCCAATGCTAGTCCCGGTCTGCCTGACCATGTGCACGTGTTTGAACCAGGTGGCTCGATCAGTCCCAGTACACCGTTCCTGCGACACTTTCTGGAGGAACATGCCTTGTGTCTCCCGTCCACTGATCATTCGCATTCCGGTGAGCGGCACACTTGGACTACGCCTGATGGCTTAGCGCATCATCAAATCGATTATGTGGCCATGCCACGGGACTTCTTCAGGTACTGTACCTGGAACCTTGCCTGACTTTGATCTGGCTACGACTGGGTTTGATCACACACCTGTTGGCCTTGAGCTGCAATGGCAGATCAGTATGTTGCCGCATCAGCCTGCTGCTACTGTCAAGCCTGCCTACAACCGTGGTGGCATTTCTTCTTTGGACTTGTCTACTTGCTTTGATGAACACCCTGTGTTGCCGTGGCATACGGATGTTGACAGTCATCTTGAGAATTTGAATGCTCGTTTTCATTCTCAGCTTGAGTTGCAGTGTCCGCTGAAGCGAAGTCTCAAGAAAAAGCCATTTGTGACTGATGAAATTTGGCAGTTGAGGACTCGCAAGCTACACCATCGACGCCAGATGAAGTATGCTCGCAACCTGGTGGTTCGTGAAGCTCTTTCCCGCGTTTTCCTTGCTTGGAAGCATTCGCAGTCAGATCTTTTGGACTTGTCCTTCAACTTTGGCTGCACACTGTATGCTGCAGGCCTCAAACATGCTGCAGGCTTTGTAGTGTTTTCCCGGCAGTTGAAAATGCATTTACAACGAGCCAAAAAGCAAGTCTTGGCAGATCGATTTGCTCTTCTTACTGACAAAGTTTCTGCCTTGACGGTTTTGCACATTCTACGCCCGTTTGTGGGCTCCTCCAATGCTCTGAAGAAAGGACCTCGACCACTTCCCTTTGTTCTTGACTCTGCTGACCAACCGTGTAGCAGTCCTCATGCAGCTTTGGAACGGTGGATCACGTTTTTCATGCACATGGAAGGGGGCTTTCGTGCTGACCCTGAGCAACAGAAGTCTCGCTGGATCCGAAATCTTGTCACTCTGCAGGTTGACCATGATGAGATTCCTGTTCAGGAAATTCCTTCGCTGACAGATCTCGAAACAGCCATGCGTCGTATCAAACCTGGCAAAGCGACTGGTCCAGATTTTCTTCCCGCTGAACTTTTTCACTCGCATGCTGCCTCTATAGCCCGTCAGTGCTATTCTTTGTTCCTAAAAGCTGCTACCCAGGCCCATGAGCCACTGCTTCACAAGGGCGGATGGCTTATTCCCTTGTGGAAAGGCAAAGGGGACAAGGCCCTGTGTTCTTCTTATCGTTCGATTTTGATTAGTGCCCACATGGCCAAATCATTTCACAGGTCTCTTCGCAGCAAGCATGCCAGTGTCTATGCGCAATTCATGCAGAGACAGCAGATAGGAGGTCGGAAGGCCACGCCTGTTGGCTTAGGGGTGCACCAAGTCAGAGCCTTCCAACGCAGCCAGGGTCTTTCCAACAGACCGACTGCGTACATTTTTCTAGATTTGGCGGAAGCCTTTTATCGTGTGATTCGACCGTTGGCCATCTCCGGAGTTGTCACCGACGAACTCTTGGCACATGTCGCCCAACGTTTACACCTTGATGCTTCTGCCATTGCTGAACTGCATGACCTGCTCTCTCAGCCCAGTGCTCTTGAGGAAGCTGGCGTGCCAGATCATGTTCGACGTGCAGTTTGTGGTATGCACCAAGATACCCACTTTGCTTTGCATGGTCAGACTGACCGTTGCGTCACCACGATTGGTAGCAGGCCTGGTGACGCGTGGGCTGATATCGTTTTTGGCTTTTTATGGGCCAAGGTGCTTCACAACTTGCAACGAGAAATGCATGTGCTTGGCTTGCTCGAGTGGATTCCTGATCACTCGCGTCCCAGCTTGTTTGGTGTCTGCCCTGAGTCGCCTGGTGATGTAGAGTTTTTGGGACCGTGTTGGTGCGATGATTTATGCATTTGCGTGAGTGGGAGCTCCATGTCCGCCTTGACTTGTCGTGCCAGCACCACGGCTAGCTTGTTGCTGGATCTTTGCACCAAATTTGGCATGCTCCCTAACCTGCAACGAGGAAAGACTGAAATCATGTTTTCTGTCCGAGGTCAGGGCAGCAGAGCTTTCCGTACCCAGTTTCTTGGCCCATCTTCCTCAGGCACTTTGCAGATTGTTGGGGAACATGGCACTTCTGCTATTCATTTGGTGGGCTCGTACAAGCATTTGGGCTGTGTCCTGCATCATGCCGGAGACCTGAAAAAGGAAGTTCGCTTGCGCCTTGCTGTTGCCCACCAGACGTTCTCCAAACATCGAAAGCTGCTATTTCATAATCCTTTGATTTCCTTGACCAAACGTGCTCAGATTTTTCAGTGCCTTATTGGAAGTCGTCTTCTGTATGGGGCCGAGAGCTGGGTGCTTCAGGATCAACGCACAAGGGATTTTGTCCATGCTGCTATATCATGCGGTTGTATCGCCGCCTTTTGAAGGCTGCACCTGATGCCCATTGGTCCGATGATGAAGTTTTGCACCGCCTTCAGCTACCCTCACCGAGTGAACTCTTGCGCGTTGCACGCCTCCGTTACCTCGGTACATTGTTTGCCTGTGGCAGTGCCACCAGTTGGGGCATTCTGAACAGAGACACTACATGGCTGCGCTTGGTTGAAGATGATTTGATGTGGATGCATGAGCAGCTCCACCATTCTTCAGATCTTCTTTCTCCTGCCTCACATCTGGAACAGTGGATCCACCTCATTGTTTGGCATCGTCCTTACTGGAAACGTTTGATTCGCAGAGCGAGTTTTCATGCTGTCTTGCAAAGGTCTCGCCAGTTTCGGCTTTTGCAGTTTCACAAGCAAGTTTTCCAGTTTTTGAGACGATGTGCCCTTCAGCCGCCCGTACCTGAACCTGTCACTTGTGACCCTGTTGTTTACTTTGGCTGCATGGCCTGTCAGCAGAGATGTCGAAGCAAAGGTGGTGAAGGAGCACATATGAACCGACAACATGGTCAAGTTTGCCCTGTGCGACAACTTTTTCAGGGCACCCAGTGTGTGGTTTGCCTTCGTGAATACCACACTCATGGTAAACTGAAACAGCACTTGCTGCGATCTGACCTTTGCCGACGGAAGTGGCTGGGCTCTTTGCGCAAGAGTACTCCCGTCCCTGGTATTGGTTCACAGGTTGACAGATGCCAAGCGGACTTGCATGACCGATGTTTACCGCCTCTGCAGGCCTATGGCCCAACTCAACAATTTCAGCAAGAACGAGACTTTTTGGAGTATGATTTAGCTACCCATGATGCTCTTGCCCTGTTGATTCTTGAGTTACCTGCAGAAGCTTCTCTGGAAGTGGCCGTTCGTGAGCTACTTTGCAGTCGACCCATTTCCTGGACGATTTGTTGTGCTACTCTGCGAGCTCTGATTGAGGATTTTTCTGAGGAGCTTGATGAGTTTGGTGCTCGACCTCTTTCTGAGGTTGTGACGGTGCTGACTGGCCTGTGTGACCCTCTTGCATGGCCTTTCTTGCAAGCAGCTGTTTCCAATGAGCCGCCTGACTTTTCTGATCTGCCTAGTATTGAGAATGCTTGTGTGGATTTTTGCTTCTCGCCTTCTGATTTTCAGCAGATTCCGAGACAGTGGTGCCGACACCGAGTGGTGCTGCACGCCTTTGCTGGGAGGCGGCGTAAGGGAGATTTCCAATATTATTTGGATCAACTTCAAGCAGCACACCCTGAAGGAGTTTGCATTCACACTGCATCGGTCGACATCATTTACGATCATGCCCTAGGCGATGTGTCCAATCCCCAAACACAGGCTTTTTGGTATGACGCAATTGATCGACAATACGTCATAGGGTTCCTTGGCGGGCCTCCGTGTGAGACCTGGAGCAAAGCTCGTGCAGTCCAGCTTGCTGATGCCGCTCCAGGACCCCGCATCGTGAGAACGGCCACCCAACTGTGGGGCCTTGACTGCCTTCGTATCCGAGAACTCCTCCAGATCCTTTTGGGCAATGACCTTTTGACCTTCGCTGTGATGTGCCTTTTTCGCTTGGCACGTGTATCCGGTGTTGGCATTGTCGAACATCCAGCTGATCCAGACACTGATGATTCGGCTTCTATATGGAGACTCCCGGTGCTTGCTGTTTTGCGACAATTACCTGGTATTGAAGTATTTACATTTTGCCAAGGCCTCATGGGGGCGCCAACGCCCAAGCCCACCACTCTGCTTGGTTTGAATGTGCCTACTCTTACCACTGACCTTCGCCGACATTGCATCACCAAGGACCTCCCGCAAAAGACCTCAATTGGCCGCCTTGGGGACGGGTCTTGGGCGACATCCCGCCTCAAGGAATATCCGCCAGCTCTTTGCCTGGCCTTAGCGCATGTTTTTGATTTTGCCATCCATCCAGAGACCAGTGTTGAGCACGGTTCTCAGGTGGAAGAGTTTCTGACGTTCTGCGCTCCCTTGTTTGTCCAGCCATTTGGGAAGCACTACGGACAGGACTATGCAGGTTAATCTGCGCCTCTGAATTCAAGATTGGCCGCAGCGACTAGCTTCTGAGTGCCGACGGAAAAAAAAAAATATACAATTGTATATACACGTATGAAGTATGCTTGATGGCTCAATCAGGATCCCATTAATATTAGTATATTTTAGTAAAGCAATGTCATAAGTCATAACCCACCCAAATACAATAAATGGATTGCTGGAATCCCACCCATCAAAATGATTCAAAATGGTCAGTCATTGGGGATGGTGGATCCTTTGCTTTACATTCACTGAGCCACATAGCAGCCACCACTGACCAAGCATTAGTTGATAATATAGTTGATACTAGTTGCGAAGAAAACAACAACAAAACACATTTAAAGCAGCTAGTATCAACTATTATCCGATATGATCCTCAAATTCTATTCCGACTATATCCCCATGTTATCCCATTCCCCGAGATTCAGCAGCCACAGTTCCACCACCACGTCTGACTGCCGCGTCTCCAGGGTCTTCAGCTCGACCCCCTTGGTATCCACCGCTTTCACCTCGTCGATCATGGCGCCGCGAATCGCGATGGAACTCTTGCCCAGCTCACCTTGAGGTGAGCAGCGTTGTTGGCGAATCTCAGCAGAAAAAAACAGAAAATTCATGTAAAAATCTAGATGATTCATGGTTTTTCAGAGTTGTTCAGAGTTGTTCATGATATAGACAATATGTCTAAATCACATCTAATACATATAGTTATTTAAAAGTATAGATTATATTGGCAGCGGTTCCTGAAGAATACTGTACTTCCTGAAGAATGGATGGATTCCAAAAAAGAGATCGTTCGATTATGTCAATAGTACATTAATGTTTCATTTTTTTGATAATCAATCGGCATTTGCATCCATTATGATCCCGTCTCTTCATCCGTGATTTTCCAGTGACACAAATGAGGGCACACTCATTCAATATCCACAAGAATCTACCACTCGAAGTGGCATTTTTGCTCCGTTCCAGAGTCACATGTAGGGGGTCTAAATATCGGAACATGACACGCGACCCGGGACAGCAAAACTCAAACGGATTAATGATATCCCACCGGGACCAACTAAGGCAGTTCCTGGAAAGCTATGATTCTATGATCTATCAAACAAATGAACAATGATGAACAATGGAGTATCAACCACTAGCCAAATGTACTTCAACTTGGAAAGGGTATGTGAAAAACCTATAGATGGGCAATGGGAATGCAAATGATGGACATTTCGGCGTATGAAACAACATCTGGATGGATACCAGCCATTAGAAACTATGTATTGCATCTAGGATACAATCATGTAGTATACAATCTACCGGGAACAAATGAAGGTTTCCTAAAATGGGGTTACCCCCGAATAATCCATTTTTGTTAATAGGATTTTCCATTACAACCCATCTATTGTTGGGTACCCCTAGTTCAGAAAACCCCTAAATGCAGGTACCAGCAACAAAGGATTCTCAGAGTGGCCGACGTTCAAATGATTGACCTCTAAACTACAAGTGTGTGTCCATTGCCAAGGCTTCTACAAAGTACTGAAGAGTAATACATTGTGTCCCCCGATTCATGGAAATAACCAATTATATTGCCAACATGAGAACGGATTACAATGGATTACACGATTCCGCCACAGACATGGCTGAAGAAACATGTAGTACTCAAAACAAGCATTGACTCAAGCACGACCACTGCAATTTTCCTCCCCTGTTGTACTGTTTACTTTCTGGAAATCTAATCGGTCAATGGGAAATCAACATGTGCAATTGGTAAATCTACAAACTGTGATTTTCCCTTGCCATGTTCCATTGTAAAAGTGTATACCTACATCTGCCGAGGTGTGCCAAATTTTAGACCCTAATGAGAAAAACGCCCTTGCCTCACGAGGGGCAAAAAAAATGTCCAGGGGCTGAAATCCATTTTTGATCAGAACTGGATGCCATTGACTGTCGAAGAGTTACTTTCCAGAGGAAATATGGGTCAGGTTGCTAAAACAACAAAAGTGCAGCACTTCAGAATTTCATATGAATTCCTTTACGTGGGGGACCCCAAAAGTGAACCACTTCATATGAATTTCTTTACTTGGGACGTGCCAAAACTGAACCNTACCATCTTTCAAAGGGCACTTGCAAAACGCAATTTTCGGGAATGTGCAAAAGGCTTGACTCACCTAATCCTTTTTGGGGTTCGGGGGACAATTTTTTTAGGTGTCCAAAGTGTTTTGTCGCATGTACAGCTGTGTCGCTGCTTTTGCATTCGGTTCACAGTTTACCTTGTACGGTTTGGTGCCACAAGCACATGCGTTGGGTAAGCCTTGGGCTATGTTTTTTTTTCAATTGGAGCGGACAGGGCAAAATGTGTACTCATTGAATCCAGCTGTGTGGGACANAATGAAAGCCAAACTTCTAGTCCAAAGATTTAAGAAGCTAAGGAGGCAATGGCCGGTTTAAAAGCACCGAGCTTTGGGTTGAGTTAACAAAGATTATGTCATTATGTGCAAAACATACAGGATTTTAAATTGATCAAAATTTCCAACTAAGTTCAAGCTGCGAATGTGTGTTGTGATCTGGCACCATGGGCTGACATGTCCATCTTGGGGGAGGAGCTATTTTTGAGAACAAACGCATNCTGCGAATGTGTGTTGTGATCTGGCACCATGGGCTGACATGTCCATCTTGGGGGAGGAGCTATTTTTGAGAACAAACGCATGGTGAAAACAACGTGCCTAATGGTTCACCAAGTCCAGGGTAAATTCTTGGTCATTTCCATCCCCCAAACAATTAAGGGGCAGAATTCTCGCTAAGGGGCTGAAATCAACTTGAGGGGCTGAAATTTCGTGCCTTTTGCCGAGGGGCTGAAATAATGTTGATTATATATATATATATATGTTATATATACGCGCATATATACGTCATATTTAATTTATACGTTTTTGAGTCTGTTTGAGGCATCTTTTTTGTGCAAAGGAATCTTTACAGGTCACCATTGCTTTTTACCGTCCAATGTACCGTTTTCCGGTGCATTTACGCGTAAATCAATTCTGGGACTTGTTTTGCTGTTTCCTGTTTCTCATGGTCTATTGTGGTCAGATTTATGCTGGTCATATCATGTTCTATCCATGGTTTGTGGGTGTTTGTTGATATGTTCAAGAAATGCGGATATCAATTCATAGGCGACTTACCAGTTGAGAATGTTTGGTGGATCCACTGGGGGCCTCCCTCCCAAAAAAATCCGACAGATTCTACAAATGGTGCAGAAACCAATGGGACAATGTAAAATAATCTTAAGCAAATCGAGGTTCATGGATGGCGACAAATTAAACATATAGTTAAAATATGTTAAAATATTACATAGAACGTCTATCAAAATACCCAACCGAAGCCAAGTGGTCCATGGGCTCGATTTCTTGGTTCCGTATCTCCAGTTGTTGTTGCTTCAAGCCCGATTGGTGTTGGACAGATCCATATATTCCATATTTGCGCAGCCCAAATTCATCAGAAATCCCAACTAAAGCTCCATTTTGTTCGTTGTTTTTCCATGTTCCAACTTGTGCCCTTCGCCAAGTCTCCCAGGCTCCAGGTTACCCCGGCACCATAGCAACAAACGGTGCTCAGCAACACTGCACTGCGGTTGGGTGTGATCCAATCTCCACGTGGCCAGTACTGAAGGGCGAGACTGACGCCAATGCCCGAGGCCGCGCCCAACCATCCGGCGTTCAGACCTGCGCTGCGGCGCGGCGTTCAGAAGACATGCTGGCTGTTTCGGTGTGCTCACCCCAAACAAAAAAACATATGGAATACGAAAGTGAACAGCTTTCAAGAAATAGACTCAGCTCTCAACACAACTATGAAATAGAATTTAGTGGTTGTTGGTTGTGCCGCAAAATCTCCAGGTAGTTGGCTGGCCAGGGGTGTGTCACGGGATGGTCACGGGCCCAGCTGGTTTCCAAGCCTCCAAAAGGGACAGCTCGGTTGATGGTGGTCTATCTGGTAACCTAACAATTTGCCATAGAAAGTGGCCATGGAAACATATGGAAACAATGGATAAATCATCTGAGAAATCGGCAAAACCTCTATCGTTTTCCAATAAATCCTAGGTTATCGTTTTTGGGAGTTCGTAAGAGCCCTCGAATACATACCTAATACACGGAGAGTTTAGCCTATTGCTCATCTAGACATGGATGATTTGTCATGGCTATGTCAGATGACCAGAGCGCAATGTGGCCATAAACGATGCTTTCATCGGCGCCCCAGCCAGTCGAAACTGTCTGACGCCTGAAGGAAAGTCAAGCACAGCTGAGCGCAATCCACTTGTCTCCTGGAGCATGCTTGCTACACGCCATGTGCACAATGCGACCGAACCTGATCCCGATAACAAACAAAGAATTCCATGAAAGTGTATGGTCCTCATGTAGTGCCCCAAACTGAATAGGGCCAGTACGAAAGGGTTTCACGAATGCCATGCCACCTTCTCCATGATTGTGGTTCACGAATTCATTAAGATCCCTGCAAGAACTAGCAGCCTTGAATCTGTCACAATACCTATCTTTTGTCCCTTGAAAAGTAATTCAAATCCAAATTCTCGAGGCTTCAAACGACCGTTTCCAATGCATGTGGCATCCATAGCAGTGTTTCGCTTTCAATTGTATGTGTTCTATAATTACATTCGGTATCATTCGGTTGTGATATGCCCACAGAATAGTGAATGACATGTGCTTTAGTTTGGTGCTTTCGAAGCTGGGAATGCTCGAGCGTGATGCTGTAGCCCTTGAACTAAACATGTTTAAGTCCTTATCTTTGCCGGCTGAAGATTGTTGACTAAAGTATCCATAGACCCTCTGGCAATCAAACAGACATGGTAATGGAAAATCCCATGGTCTGTTTTAAAAAATGCATATGTATCATGTATTGAGGAATTTCCCATGTTACTCTCCATTCATTGGATTGGTTAAAGGGAAAATCTACAGGAAACCATGGATTTTCCCATGAAATATAGGGCTTTCCTCTAAATTTTTCCCATTAACCAATCCATTGATCCATGAATAAACAGGGATTTCCCGCCCAAAAAAATCGGTTTTGTCAGGTCCTCCAGAGCTCTGAGCCTCTGCGCTGTCACCGTCATGCCTGGACGTTGTGCATGTGTGTGTGATGCACGTGTCTATGTACAATTTGTTAGTCAGTTCAGTTTCAATGCACATTAATATGTATGTGTATGTGCAAATCTATGCGCACACACACACACATATATATATATATATGTATAGTGTGTGTGTGTGTGCGCGCAATTCGTCACTGTATATAGTATACAATCCATATACAATCCCTTCCCCCGAATATTAAACAGCCTCACAAACCATGGTGCATGGCCAAGGAACAGCTCTGAGCCGCAAGCAGTTGCAAGGCACAGGCCAACAGCGTTCGGAAGATTTTGTCCTTCCTAAGGACTGCACTTTTCGTGGCTCACCATGGGGGATATAAGCCTATGAAAAGCCATGATTCAATAAGATTCAATGCCTCTAGATCCTAAACAAGGATATTTGAAACATTCAAGCGTCTAATTAAAAATCTAGAATCCACCTTTCAAGGGTTGTTTTGGCGTGTTTTTGCTGAACAAGACTAGAGAAAAATTCTCGACGCCCAGGGAATTCCCCATCATCCAAGTCTGGGACATGAGGCACCAACCCAGACCACGAAAATGCCGGAGGTCGAGCTCTGGTTGTCAGCTTTTACCGTAAGAAACATAACTCATAACTCTATCAAACATCTGCTTATTTATCATAGCTATGGAAAATCACCATTTTAAATCGTTAAATAGTCAGGCATCATCTAGAAATGGGTCATTTTCCGTGAACATCAATAAACCCCAGCGACCAGGACTCGGATCCAATCGGCGCTTGCAGCAAAAAAGGGTAAACATCAATAAACCTAGATGTGCAGACAGTGGTTCCCCAAAGAAAGCGATCGACATGTCCAGCAGATTGTCTGTGTCGCTGCATCGCCGTTCGTTCACTCGGACGGACAGCACTACCATATTTTATATATATATATATACACCTATAGTACTATAGAGGCTAGTGAATGGAAATTCCCATAGTAGGATTCCACACCACTGGCCCGGCGACAATGATCCCTAACCCTCAATGAATGCCCTTTTCACTGATGGCCCCCCCAAAAAATGAAAGCTTTCCATATGAGCCAGGTTCGTGATTAAAACCCAATCCCCAAAGAATGAAAGTCACTTGGTATCATCGCAGGCGTGTGATGGAACACGAAATCGGAGACATCTTCAAAACATGTTGAAACTACTCATCACCTTGGTATCCTTGTTATAGCGCATTAAATATGCCATGATATGCCATGTTATGCCCCATTGTATCCCATTGTGTCATATCTGTTTCCCCTCTGCCATCGTCCAGGTTCCGGCTCTTGTCAGCCAGTGGCAACGAAACAAAGCTGGCCTGCCAACCTCGGGGGATCCCAGCACCCGGATGTGTTGTTGAAATCTTAGATGGCCCCTGGAGAAAAAGGGTACTGTATTGGTTTTACCATGTTCGACCTCATTAGGTTAGATGTATTTATAATATTCTATAATCTAAGAAGATACATTGCATCGTTTGGAGCCAAAGATACTGAAGTACAACAGTAGAGTTACAAGAGTACCCATCCAAGGTTGACCCTTGGAAGCAATCCTCAAACCCTTCGATTTGGTGAAGAAAACAAGCTCCACCCAGGGCAGAAATGGAGAAATTTTGAGCTCTAAATCTCGGAGGTTTCACTCGGCGCTTTCCGACCATAGAAACAATTCTGGAGGGACGAGCAAGACATCCGGGGATAGTAGCCACTCGTCAAACAAGCTCAGGTAGATGTTCTAGAATATATTAGAATATATATATATATAGAGGGGCGCCTCCCCAGCCCGTGCAATTTCCTTCTGTATATATATTAGTATATATCATATATAATATCAGAACATGTTTCCCCTTGATGGGCTATAGCCAATTTTCCCCCTGCAGGAGCTACTTTCGAAGTTTGTAACCAACCAAACCCACAAAAGTGGGTCACTGCCAGCATGATGAGATTACAAGCCCAAGACTTCTCAAATCTTTCTGGGGCCATCATGTGATCATCATCATCACAATCATGTAATCACCACGTTACATTTTGCTCGTCTTCACCACGGTCAAAGACTGCTCAAGAAACACAATAAACAATACAATAAAAATAAAAGCATCCATCTGACCCAACTCTACTACTGGGGATTAAACACCATCCATCATCATTGTTCCGCCACGTTATTGTTGCGAACAATATCCCCATATGTTTGAAACACCCCTACATGTTTTACCCCACCCGTCATAAGTTGGTTTACCACCTCCATTATCTATAGATATCTATAGTTAATTATATCTCCAATCAACCCAAGTTATTGGAGTTATCTTCAACCAACTTAGCTACTGAACTGGGGCACCACCTTGTCGATGCTGTATCATGTTGTACCCCCATGTTTTGTATCACCAGGCGTCAATTCTGCCAGATCCACGTGCCGAACCAGTACGGGAAGACCGCTCGCATCGCCTCAACTGGCAAGGCATCGGACAGCAGCGCTGCAACACCGGCGCCCTGCAAGAGGAAGATGGGACCCCAAATGCCTCGCCATGGCAGGGCCGTGGGAACCATGGGGATTCCATTGCGAGCCTCGGCGACTTTCAGGACTGTTCTGATGAGATGACAATGGTCAAAATGATGGTCGATTATGTTTTTTTGAATTTTGTCGAGTACTAATCATATTCCCTGACCAGTTCTCAAGGTCAAATATTGTTCTTCCAAGTCACTCAGCCGCTGCAATCTAATCAAATTGTCCAGTTCACCCCTGGTTTGCCTAACCAAAATCCTTCAGCGGTGCCCCAACACAATTCAGGGCACCCACAATGAAGTCCCAAAGCAAGCCGGGATTCTGAAAGCAAATCCTGCTGGGGTCACAGGACTGGGGTAGACCTTCGAGATCTGTGCATTTGGTGCGCCAATCTTTCCAGCCAACGACGCATAATTCACCTGCAGTCGTTTTGATTCCCCGCCTTCTGGTGATCGCCAATTTCGGGTTGGGTAAGTTGAAGCTTAGCAAACTGGAACCACAAGGGACGGTGGAGCCCGTATGGTCCAAAGGTCGGCCCTTACTGGTCAAAAGATATCAAGAGTGGGGTTACACATTCCTGACTTTCCAGGTTGGTCTGCCAGTTGAATGGGTTTATAAGACTTATAAACTGGTTTAAGATTGTTTAAGCCGAATTAGAACTACAGTCCATCATTGTGTTTAGCATGTTGGCTGATCTGGGACAGCCTTTGATCTTTGGATGTCCAGCCAAGATCGTGGCCAGCCTATGGGCCAAGAGGCTCCCAGCAGTGCAGCATAGCCGCCACCCAATAGGAATTTCCTCAGCGCAAAGTCCAGGTGGTCGGGAAAGTTTCCAATGTGGATGGCCTGGATGGGCCTAGTGCCTCTCAACCATTTCTTAGTTTTGGGGGTGTTGGGAAATGTTGGGATGACTTCTTCGAAAACCAAAGGTCATGTACTTGGGTCAACCTGTCAGATGGTATGGCCATAAACAAGTAATAACAAGTACAAGCACCAAGTACAAGTACAAGTGTGACAAGTACAACCAGAGGAATTGTAAACCTTCCTGGCTGTGGCGGGCAAGAACCAACATAATGATTATCTTTCCCAGACGTTATCAAAAGAAAATCCACTCGAAGCCCAGCTTCAAATATGTTGGGCTCAAGTCCTCCATTGGTGGCCTTTCCACAGTTTCTTGGAGCCAACAGCTTCAGCTCCAGCGAAAGAAAGTGATGCCCCCATCTCCCTGTTTCTTTGTTCCTCAACTGCCCTGGAAGGACAAAAACGACCAATGGAAATGATGGATTTCAAGGGGGGCTCTGTTCAAATTTGTTCAGACTGGACGTTGTCCACTTCTGATGGCTTCCTGGAAGCAATTGAAGCCCCCAAAGTATGCAAATTGAACAAACCGGCTTCCAGACATGCTCAAAAATGACTGGATATCGCAGAACTGCTGCTGGGGTGGCCGCATCAGCGCACCATTCAAGTTCACCAAAGCGAGCTGAAAGGCGAGGAATCACCTCTTTCAATCTTCCAGGTGGCCATCACACACCCCAAACCTCACATGGAACCCATATCCATGGCCAATTCCACTCCTGAATTCAAAGCATCTGGGGATGATTCACAAAATCCCCTATCCAACCAGTACTATCAAGCATCCCCATAGAAATCAAGGCTTTGTGTCGGTTCTATTCATTTTAGGATCCGTGAGTAGGGACCATGAGAATTTAAAAGGAAAACATCTTCAACCCCCAACGGTGATAATTAAGCTGAGCTGCATTAGATTGTTCAACTCCATTTGCTGATGGCCAAATCCCAAAAAACATTAAAAAAACAAGACGTTGGATTACAAATCAAGGTCCACACAATTCCACACATGTCCGCACTGTCAGACTTTCCAAGGCTTTTTGCACAAGCCAGCGCAGCAGCACGGCAGTTGCCCTGATCAAAGCTTTGGGGGGGCTTGCAGGGAAACAACGTCTTGATTCCCAAAAAAGGTTTGTTTTAGGTGGATACTGCAAATGTTTTTACACATCCTGAAGCTTGGGTTGATTTTGATTCTGGGAATGTTTAGGCTCATCTCCAGAAATATCGCTAAGTCACCGGGAATCATCTAACACCGCGTAGGAATTGCAAATACAGCATCACAGTCAAAAACCTACTCGTTAATCAAGCATGGCAATGAAAATTAATCACCCAACCTTATACCCCTATTGACAGATACTTTTCGAATTGAAGTGCCCATTCATCTATAGGGGATTTCCTATTGCAGTGTTTGTTTAGGACTGGCCGGGCCTACCAATGTCTTGCGAGGCTGGTCGTCTCTCTCCTGATCGCTGCTGTCCAAAAACAATCTGCTCTAATTGACTGTACAGTTGATGAATACAATATTTGATTCTTGGATATTTAAAAACGAATATAGCCATATAGCATTATGATGTATATACTGCATGTACACATCGAATTCTGTTAGAATCAAGATTAACCACGTATGTGGCTACAATTCATCCACAAATAATATAGCATCGCAGGAAATATCTACAAAGTGCCAAGTTGGATTGGCCCAGGTCACCACCCGAAGCATTTTCTTCCAGAAATCAGTAGCTGGTTGACTGGTTGGGGTGACCCTTCCATGGAAAGGGGAAAAACATGATGTGGGTGTGCCTGAAACTATAGTATAACCACATTTTATTGTGATTTCAATAGGGAACATGCTGATAAACCATAGATTTTTTGGCACTTTTCCCCTAAATCTCCAAACAAACCCATGTCAAGCCGCCCTTTACGGATACCTTGCTACCCCACCCTAGGTCCTCCTGAGCCTCCTTCGCTGCAGCCAGTCTTTGAAGCGAGCCCAAAGGCCTGGGTTTGACAGTTGTTCCAAAGGGAGGCTTCAAACGAACAACTTTCTACCTGCGCGAACTATCACCCACTTCAGGGATGTTCATGACATTTTTCATGTATGAAGGATTGAAGAAATATGAATAATGGCTTGGAAGGGTGCTTGCTCTCAAGCAAACATCGCAGCACGCCCGACCATCAACCTTAACAGCTGAGTCACAACGTGAGGCCTGGGAGACTTCAACAACCAGATTTTCATGATTTTTCATTCATGGTTTAAATATGTTCAAATTGGTGAATCCTCTGGTAAACTAACATAACTATGGAAAATCACCATTTTTAATGGGAAAATCGACTATTTCTATGGCCATGTTCAATAGCTATGTTCAATTACCAGAGGGTAATCCTCCTTAGTACTTCGTGGCAAACCATCCCATGCCATTTCCAGGTACCGCGTCGAGGCGATGCGACCGCACTGCGCGACTCCAAGGACTGGGAGAGAATGGAAATTTCGGCATGGTTTGATGCACCGTGCAGTTCTACAAGAAAGATGCGTTGCATTTTACAAAAGCAAAAGGAACTTCAAAAGTAATGTGGCACCCTTAAGAGATCAATCGCCTTTGGATTTGCTTTTGGGATATGTTCATTAGTCGTTGCGAAATCATCCTTTCGAAACCAGCACTATGTGGCAAGCATGACCCAACTTACCTCGAATTCTACTGGTACAGCCCTCAAAAATAATCCCACAACTACTCAACGAAAGCATAGTCAACCCATGTCAACCCCAAATTCACCAGCAATCAACCCAAAACGAGGCAAGATCAACCATAAAACTACCCCAAATCCATCCCCCCAAAGTGGCCCAACAATTTTTTTCGCCAGCCTGCGCTCGTGGTGTCACCGGCACCGGTGGCAGCTTCACCGGGGCCGCAGCGAAGAGCTCAGGCAGAAGCTCCTGGGCCTGGCAGGTTTCCGAAGTCAAGGGGGGTACCCCAAAATCATCTAAAATTCGACCATTATTTAGTATTGAAACTGAAACTGAAACCTATGGTTTTGGGGACCCCATTTTAAGAAAGCCTCTTCTTACTGGGAAATTCCCAATCCCAAATGCAGTGATTGAAGGGAACATCCTTCAGTCTTAAGTTGAAACCATTACAACTTTGCCCCCAGTTGTTTGGGGGAGGTGAACACTGCAAATGTTCCCTTTATCTCATTCGATGTTTTGTCTTCGTGACGTTCCTTTCCATCAAAAGGGTTGGTTCAACTTCAACCCCACTTGACCTGTATAGAATTGTGGAATGATGGGATATTGGATGATAATATAGTTGGATATGATATATCTCACGTATTGTTCAACATCTTTCAACAATTGGGATAAACAACAATAATTGGGGCTGGGGTCTGACCAATTCTGGGGGTGTTGAACCATGATTGGTCGGGATACTTGATGGGATAAGATATATTTCTCCAACAATACGACCTGATGGTATTGGCACAGGGGAGACATGTTTTCCAAACCATGGGATGGAGCTGGTCACCTATTTCCACCCTTACTACGAGAAACTCAAAATGATGAATAAAAATGTGGGATTTGACTACGTACAGGTATGTGGATGTTGATTTATCTACTCACTATCAAACATGGAGGACTTCAACCCATCGGCTCCAACAGTGAAACATGGTGCAATTTCAGGGGTGGGCCAAGGGATGCACATGTTTATTCAGTTGTATATGACATGTAGCAATATGTGGCATATTGTAGCATCGTCTGATTTGGCTACCATGAATGGCACTTCTGAAGCGGATTTGCTTTACAGTTGAAAGTATACCCTCCGGCAAATCCTCTATTCATGATTAATAATGAAGGTTTTGGATGGTTTTGGCAGGTTGTGGCAGGTTTTGGTTTTGATCTGAAAATCACTATAAGTGTGGAGTTTCGATTGCCATGTTTGATTATCGGAAGGTCATGGAAATGACATGGAAAACCCTTCTACATCGCCTGATAAAACCACATGCTTTCCTGACATCTACCCTTTGAAATCGGCAACCTGTGGGTTTGAGTCTTAAAATGCTGAATGAGGACGCAAGCAACATTTCTCAACTATAATCTACGCTCAGCAGCTCTAGCAATGTGACGTGTGAAACCAATATTGTTCGCTGCCCCATGTGGCGTTTGCAGTCCTACTGCGTCTCTGTTGCAAAGTCGGGGATAATAATCCCCAACTCACACACAGTACATAACCCCAGGTTCATTACCGCTAAATTGGGATTGATTCTTGATCCATTGGGGTACCCCCCTGAATTGCAGTACATTCGATGTCATTCGATGTCACTCTGTGACTGCTGCAACTTTCAACACCCCTGCTTCCGATTCCAGATTAAGCAACATCACATGGGACGACTGATTGCATCTGCGGATATCTGCGGTGATTTCACCACAGCCATTGCCAACTTTGGGCTCTCCTGTCTGGAAGTTGCGCTGGCAGCAAGGTTCCGAGGAGCAAAGCGAAGAGCTTCAATCTTGCTCCAGGCCAATCACTAGCATTACTGTATTGTTCGTTTTGCTGCCGCAAAGCCCGGAGTACAAGAATGAACTGGCGATTCCATTGGTAAGGCAATTCATGATATCATCTATCTAGGGTGTAGCCCCCCTTTCCTCAATGACATGTGATGCCGTTTAAAGACATGGTCGCAGATTCCCCGGCCCGAGTCACCAATATGAATCTCCCCAGATCCGTCACTTTCTCTGGCAGCTGTTCACTATCCAAATCCACTGGCCAAGACATGTTTCTCCATGGGCAGCTGAGGTATGCGGATCTGCAACTTGCTGAAATTTGCCCTTGGGCCTTCGTCCAACTTCGTCATGCACACCTGGCTTGCTGATGCCCTGCTACACGATGAGCCCTTCTTTTACCCACTCACTCAGAACAAGAAAAATATCCTTAGAATCTAAACACATCCCACGCCGGGAATTCAGTGGCGATTTATGGACTTCCCACTTTTTAGAGAACAAATCCAACGGGGATGAAAACAACTCCGAGTCCGGTTTCTGAACGGCTACACATTCCACGCAGTCGCCTTGGTCTTCGCACGCATGTCGCGGGTATCATGATTGAAGCCCACGCTGGGTGCGCTGCGGTTCTTGTGCAGCACCTGTTTCCCAAAGCAGCTCCGAGCCGCGTCGTATTTGGAGATCACCTGTGGAGGCCCCTGGGAGGGCGAAAACTATGCCATCACCTTGATTTATGCAAATCATCCAATGATATCCAATGGATCTATGATAAATCATGGAAACTTATTCATGATCTTTCATGATTGTAATTAGCTATTTCATCACATTGAAATATCCGGGGATAGTTGCCCTTCCGAACCATCATTTCTGGTGATGCTGTAGTGACGTAAGCCACGGCAGCGGATGTTTGTCCATGTTTTCTTGGCTAAGATCCCGTTACTGTTGATCAGCATCCCGTGTTTCATGGTCAACATTCCTATTTTGATGCTTCTGCTAGTGCTCATATACTTTCCACAACGGTGAGCGAGATTGAGTTTACATCTTAAAACCACCAAAGGAGCAGCTCCTTGAAGTTGATTCTATCTCCCACCGCCATGTCAATTGAGTCATTCAGTACTCCAAGGCCATGCTGCAAATCATGGCTGGAAAGTCCTTTCAGCAAACCAAGGCACATCATCTGCACTCTCTTCCCGGCCAAACTTGGGGCCACGGGCAAAGGAGTAGGTGGAGAGATTTCTTCGCTTCGACAAATGTTGAGGTCCAATGGACGCGTCCTTCCGCTCAAAGGTTCCCGGACCCACCTTGCAACGGCGGAACCAGGTTATATCAGGTTGGGTTTTCCAGGGGAGTTCGGCCTAGCCCTGAAAAATTGAGCATGTATTGCCCTCTGGTAATTCAACCTGTCAATGGAAAATCCCTCATGCATCCTCATGCGGTCTATTCACAAGCCATTTTCCCATCCAAAAAAGTGGGTTGCAGAGTTTGATTACCAAAGGGTAGTAAGTTGGCTTCTAAGTGTTCCAAGAGAATCACAGAAAGAAGCTATAGTACATGTATCATGTATCCCTCACACTGTTGCCGGGTAGGGATGTGATTGGTGGCTTCCAACCCTACTGAAAAATAGACCTATCATCAATCATCACCGACGCAGGACGGAACAACAGCATAGATTGCATCCACTCTGCAGGGATTTTCCTCACCCCCACCTACACAGCAGCATTTTATGGCAACATGAGGCACCTTGGCTCCCCTCCATAAACACCAAATTAGTGTAAATCCCACAGATGCCAATTACCATCAAAAAAGATCAGAAAAGCAAGTTACAATGGCTGACTGGCCAATAGGAATTAGCACGTGTTATGAGGCCAACAAATGCGGACTAGTCTGAATAAATCATAATAAATCCATTTGCCAATATATCCACTTGTTTTACACATTTTTACACATGCATGCCAACTGTGATTGATGTTATAAAGCCAACATCATACAACAAATGCCAATGAACATCAATAAACATTAGCTTGGTCAAACCAGCATTTTTCACCACTGGCCAGCTTCATTTCACCCCAACCTCCGGCGGATTGTTGTAGACGCCCGGCCAAACCAGCTTGGTCTTGTTGGCGAACGGCATTGCCATGGCCATTCGCCTTTTCGTGGCCTCAGAATGGGGACTGGAAAATCTCCAGTAGAGGCGCCGCCGGAGCTGAAAAAGGTTTACGGCCTGATATAGTTATTAAAAGTCATCAATCTTAACAGTGTCATATGTCAACAAGTGGTTTCCCCGTTTTTGCTCATACCCTGGGACACAAAGATGGAAGATATCAAAGATATTTTTCAAATGGAAGGCACTCAAACCTCCCCGAGTGCCGAGTGCGTTTCAAATAGAAGGCATTGCCAAAACAGGCCGATTCACCAACAGAATCTTACTTTTGAAATGTTGCGGGTGCCGGAGAAGCATTTTTGCTGTAATTTCCCGTGAAACCCATCAAAATCCCTGACCATTTACATAATCCGGGGGTTATATAGCACCAAGATAGTGATAAATCATTACCAACGTTGGTATACTCGCCGATTGAAATGGACCCGGGGGGTTGCGGAGGGTTCATTTCAAATAGAAGGCGGCCTCTCCAATAATTCTAACAATACCTTCTATCCTTGAGGCGGTTAGTGCAAATTCAATGTGTTGCCGGCTAAAGTCATTTTGTTGCGATAAGTACAGTATATACATAGACATAGACAATGCGGAAAAAAATCATGCTTCTTCCACCCAATTTTCCCTGAGTGAGATGTGCCCAAATGTGTTGATGAACATCATCATATTGTGGGTCAATTGAAATCATCATCCCAGGCGAGAAAATATATCAGCGCCAATTCATCAAATATGATTCTGGCTACAGTCCAATGTTTCATAGTGTAAATCCACATCTTTGATACTCAAACCTTGATTTGGGTCCAAAATTGGGGTGTGTCTGAAAATGAGGTTTTTCGCCCCAACATAGCCACTTTAAATCATTTTAATGGGAAATTTCACAACAACCAATGGATCCTGGGATTCACCATTTTCAATGCCGTTTCCGGGTCCGGCGCCTCAAAGTCGGGACCAAACTCTTCACCAACACCGGCAGGGCCCGGGGATCCTCGACCAAAGAAGGCGGCCTGGTGGGTCTTCATCCTGAAAAGCTGAGAAAAATGGGATGAAAATTGAGGGAGATATCGCAAAATCGGATGAACATCGGGGAATGTGCCGGAAATGAGATGGGGACTCTTGACGCTGGCCATGAAATAAACTTATATCGAATTGGGTTTAAGATGGTTTAAGCCAAGGATTCAGGAGGGGTTCATCAACCAATCAGAGAGATGCGCGACTTAGCCCCAACAGGGCTCAAGAATCCGAATCATAATGGCTTTAGGCGATGGTGTGCTATACCCCTAAAACTCGATGGTTTTGAGATCCTCAATGATACTCAAAATGACCAGCTCTTGGTCCATGGCTATCCAAATCACTTGTCCCATATTCCAAATTGCAAGGACCATCAAGGACCTATCCACTAAATCTCCCGCCGAAGAGGCAAGGTCGACTCTTTGAGACTGAAGCGTGGCTCAGTGCCTGCGAAGATCGTTCGAAAACGTTCATCGTTCGCATCATTCCGTGGCTACTCGGTGGAGAACCCTTAAAAACACTGGTGAACTTTCAGCCGTGCGGTGTATTCTCTCATTTACGGGCAGGTAACCTATTGACTGCCTCGTCGAGATTTGCCTCGATCCATATTGATATGGCCTGCATACATTACATCTTCGTACAAGCAAGGATCATGCCCAATTTCCTGTTTGATGGCGCCCAACAATCGAAAATCAGAATAATTACAGTAATCCCTAGCTGCTGATAAGATCCAGAGGGTCCAAGGATTCCAGGTCACAGAATAATGTGCATGTCCAAACTGTTGCTCCTGTGCGGAATAAAACCCACGGAATTATCATGATGATTCATCAAGGCATTGCTAAACCATGCTAAACCTGTGGTTGCGTGATATGGAGGTGTTACTTTTTACGTGGGAGTCGCACTATTTTGGCGGACCACCATCTATGAATCAACCATGTCGAAAAAATTGTTCTTGATGTGATCCATGGTTCCACTTGCGCTGCCAACGGTGCCCCCAATCGGGATATCTTCGACAGTCGCCAAGCTGCCAATGACAATCTTTGGATCTCGCCTGTACTTGAATTGCTGCCCATCGGGTAACAAATTCATGGCGTCGTTGCCTACAGCTCTGATAACACAGCTGACAGAGCTGCTCTGAATTTTTTTGGGAAGGCTGGAAAGCTGGAAGACCCAACTGAAGTGATGTGAGTTATGTACATGTGTAGCAGTTGATGCCGGTATAGATAAGTAGTCGTGGATCCTTGGTCTTGGTATGTCTTCCTCATAGTGATAAACACTAAGAAAAGGGGCTACGTGACCTCAAAGTATCTAAACAAGGGGATGGACTGTAAGTATTCAAAATAATCATGAAACATCATGAAACATCATGAAACATTTGAATAACGAAAACAATGATCAAAGAGCAATGACCATGAATAGACGAAGACGAAATACAATTATAAGTGGGTAAAGCACCAGCAAAATCACACCAAATATCATGTACCGTCTGTCATAAACTTACTTAAAACCCCAAAAAGTAGACACATGGTGGAACATCATTAAATCTGCAATGATTTCGGCAAAAAAGAGCAAGGTATAAATATGGAGGTGTCATAAAGTCATAGGTGTTACCCCCAAATCGTCCAAGTCATTAGACATCATTAGACCATGAATTCGTCGTGAAAGCCATGGTAACTTGGGGAGCCAAGTCGCTGGGGATGCTGGATGGATCCACCTTGATGGCTGTGAAGTCAGAACGGCCGCCATAGCCCAGGCCCGTGGTAGTGGCCAGGTTGGTGTCTAAGGTGCTGGGAATCTGGATGCTGTTCACCTGGTGGGATGTTGCCAGGAAAAATAGGGGGAACCTGGCTGAGAATCCGGGAAAATGGATGCTAAAAGGATGGGACACTTGGGATTTCCCTGCGGAAAATGGTGGAAAATGATGGGAACAGCAGTTTGTGGGACAAGCTTTAGATGTTTAGATTGATTTTGATGGTTCTATCATGTTCTATCACCAAAAGAAAAAGGTTTATATAACTCCAAGAAATGGAACTAAATGGGCGAACGCACTGCTAGTAGCAGCTGGTATCATATTATCATATTTGCTAATGGGTTCAATCGAGTACATGAACTACTCATAAAACCAATTTATAGAAGCAGTAGAGACCATTCATGGGACACGTAAGTAAGGGGGTTTTCTTGGTTCAAGAGGGTTCCTGGAGTTTCCGTTGCAACAATTCTAAGAATGGCTTCTGTCTGAAGAAACATTTGGATTGGCTAATTTGCAGCCGGTGCCGGTCATAGCAACTCTTCAGCCCACATAAAAAGCGAGGGACATTGAGATCTCACACACTTGTATAGAAACGTCGCTATGAATTTGGTAGCTAGAGTGCAATCGACGTGCAAAAACACAAACAATAACACTGAAATGATGAGTACATATATA
>BGPT01001153.1:116973-135828 GCA_003297045.1 Symbiodinium sp. clade C Y103 | reverse complement strand
AGAAGAAAGGAAGGGAGAAAACACACACCAACACACCTAGCCCGGAGCGGGCAGACCCTGAAAAGGCAAGGGCAAAGAAAAACGGCGGACGGACGACGGGCCAAACCCAAACCAGAGGAGGGGGGGGCGGACAGAAGCGCCTGACACAACCTACAAGGCGAGAGCCAAAACCTACCTAGGAACGCAAGGACCCAAACCTGACCTGGAACGAAGGGACAACACATGAAATAGGNGGCGAGAGCCAAAACCTACCTAGGAACGCAAGGACCCAAACCTGACCTGGAACGAAGGGACAACACATGAAATAGGGGACCAATGGGGGACTAGTTAAAGGAAAAGATGCACTCTAGTACAATCATGCAAATTCGTGATAAGGCTCAGAGGCCCTCGGCTGTCAACTTATTAGTTGCACACAATCGTGCCATAGACAGCTGAAGTAGTCGAGATGAATTACGTGCACAACTGACCTCACCAAATAACCATAAAGAGCAAGTTTAGTGGTATGGACGTTCGTACCGGACTACGGACAAGTGGTACTCTGTACTGTTCACTGTGGACCGTCTGTCGCTCGAGCAAAGCTGAAAAAGGAGGTGGTTTCACTGTGCACTCTGAGAAAGGGCGAATCCCACACAGCGGGCAGCGGTTTCAACAAAGGACGTCCATCGCGACTGCTGGAACGAAATGGTGATTGCCAGAAACAGCGGCAAGTTGTTTCATCCAAAAGGTGAGTGCCAGGCACGGCGGCCAGTTGTTGCAACACACGACCGATCAGAGGTGAGAAGCTGAAATATGGCCAACTGTTGCACTTTACTTAAACGAATTACCATTGCTAAATTGTAATTCCGTTGTCAAGTCGAAGCGTCGGGCGGTTTNGGCCAACTGTTGCACTTTACTTAAACGAATTACCATTGCTAAATTGTAATTCCGTTGTCAAGTCGAAGCGTCGGGCGGTTTACCTAGAAAGGTATTCCCTAGAAGGGCTCATGCCACCATGACGGAATCCGACATGAGTAACACACTTGTATAGAAACGTCGCTATGAATTTGGTAGCTAGAGTGCAATCGACGTGCAAAAACACAAACAATAACACTGAAATGATGAGTACATATATATAAATATATAAAAGATCACAGTAGACAATTGACAGTATAAAGCAACAGCGATATATTATACGTCCCCCCCAGCTGCGACTTNTAGCTTCGTTGGCCAGCGTCGTGATGCCATGCGCTGGCCCCCTGCCATATAATAAAATGGAATAGAAGTTTTACCTCTATTCAGAGGTTACACACACACACACACCCGTAGATAGATAGATGATAGATCTCCCCGTGCAAAGTTCAACGGCCCACCATGTTTGACTTTCCCGTACTCCTTACTTCGCATCATCTCATACTGATGGTGAGTTCACAACATCCATGCTCCAAATGCTCAACGGACTCCGTGAAAACGCTTACTTTGAGCTGCGTCTCCCAAGTTAACTTCTCCTAACACTTACAGTTCTCCTAACACTTATGTAAGCATCTCCGTGACATTTCACATCTTCAAGTCCAAAACAGCTTCAGCAACACACCAAAACCCTCACTCCATCCCATCTGCTGGCTCCCCTTTGTTCCACTCGCACCTCCCTAGACCGCAAGATTTCACCCACTTATCGTACTTATAGTATCTTCGTACCTTGTATATGGTCACCCACTTTCCCTCAACCCCCACTATCATTGGCTCCAATCCCTACCCCATCACTTTAGGCACCTTGGGGGATTCCCGTCCCAGGCGGTTGGGCCGGATGTGCCGCTCCGTGATGAAGACGTTCTGCCGCGCATCGCGCGAGACGCAGCTGATGGAGTGCTCCGCCGCTGACAGACGCTGGCTCTGGGCCTGCCGGCCCAAGGCGCTCAGGAAGAAACTGTCCTCCACGTGTCACTGAGCTGGCTGAGTTGCTGAAAAAATAGGAGAAATTCAGCAACGAACCTGGGGAGTTTGCCAAGAAACCCAGGGATTCAATACACAAAATGGGGGATGTGATTGACAAACTGCGGATTTAGCCAATATAACTACTTTGGGTCTGATCCCCCCCAAAAAAAAAACATGAGGGCTTAAGCTGCAACCAAATGCGGATGGATTTGACAAACCAGAAAAGGATGTTTGATGTGGCAACTAAAGATATGATGGCGATATGTGATACATGGAAACAACCAAAAAGTGGAGAAATTCAGCACCAAGAATGAAGATTGAGCCGCAAAACCCACAAGATTAGCCAGTAACCACCAGGAGCTGACATGAGTTGACCAACAGACACCTGGATCACATGGATTTCACCAAAAAGAATCTGAACTATGGATAATTATGGCGTATTATGGCTAGAATAGACTGAGATATGCGGCCAAACACATCACCATTCCCAAATTGTTTGAACCAATCCCCTATGAATCACCTACGATTTTCCTGGTGTCCTTGTCTCGGCTGGTCATCTTGTCGCGTCGCTTTTTTCAAGCTGCCACTGGGCGGTTTTACGCCCGACTTGAGCCAAGTGCCGCAGGTCTACTGCTGAGCCGACAGGTGGGAAGGAAACACCCCAGAGTCTTGGCTGATGAGGGGTAAACTGGTAACGGTAAACTCAACAATAAAGCTCTTTTGGGGATGGTTTATCATTGGGTTTACCAAATTAGATGAAAATCAACAAAGGAACCCGATCTGGAAAATGGATGAAGGTGTGTACAACATGAGACCGGCACCTGCGAAGCCCAGCTTGGAAACCTCCGCAACACGGACTGCCATGATTTCAAGATTCATCTTACATGGCGGCTGAAAATGGGATCATCATGGATCAACACTTTTGATATCTTTTGATAATTGCATTCTATATTGCAATGTATCGCATGATTCTCCGTCTTCTGGGTGCCATGTCAAATTTCTGGCATACTCAAGGGCAGGTCATGGCGTGGCACTGAGAAAAGGAGCCTAAACATCCACATGGATCAAGCGTGCCTGTTGCCCATTTGTCAAATCAAGCAAGCGACATGGTCTCCACATTTGTAGTGCTGATTTATAATCAAAAGCGAGCGAACAGATATCGAGACAAAATCGTCATCGTGCATAGCACCATGTAGATTCATGTCGTTCTTTTAATTGGATGGACATGGTCAGAATGATGTGCTACCCCGAGTCTGAGGTTCCAACGAGTCACCTGGGCGCGCAAAAAGGGATGAGGGTTGGGCCTTTTCCGAACGGCACCTCTTACTTCGGGGAGTCAGAAGGAGGACTCCCAAATCAGAGTGCCCGAGAGCAACTCGACACACATAAAATCGGTTCTCTGATATTAGTCTGCCCAGTAAAATGGATTCAGACCAGTCGAGAAAAGGGTGGTGCAAGAAAATGATGGCTCTCTCAAGCGTGCGTCGGACGAAAAGTCCAGCACCCTCGAAACATGCAAACAATTTCATGAGGAAGACATAGATATCGCCAGGTGGCAGATGAACTGCTGGAAGTTGGGCGGCAATGGGCAAGTCACATATATTTCCGGTGTCTTCTCGGTCGCAGGCACTCGAATGCTATACCTTAAGCAACTGCACATCTTTAGATCAATCTTCTGCAAAAAATGGCCTCAGTCATCTCTTTCAGCCGCAACTTTGTGGGAAAATAGCCACAAATAGCCAGTGGCTCCGCAGGCTCTTCGGGCTGACCAAGATGCAAATGGAGCATGACCCGCCGTGGGAGCTGGATACCAAAGGACTCAAAGTACTGCCGCGTTCGCTTCTTACAATACCTGCAGCTCAGCAAGCCTGAGGGATCCTGAGGGCATATTACTCCCCCAAAATAAGCCAAATAAATCAAAAGAAGTTAAAACTTGAATGGGGTTAAACGATTAAGAAACAACCTCCCTCCAATCAAACAGCCTGTAATTTTAGATCGAAGGCTTGCATGTTCAGTCCCAGGTGTCCCAGGTTTCAACACTTCCAGTATCCCTCCCCAGCACTCTTTTAAGGTGGCGAGTCACGTATCTCCCAGAATGGGCAAGCTGATGTTTCCTCAGCAATGCGCAGATCATTCCTGATCTGCTCAGGTCCCCAACGAATTTTGGAAATGATCATTTATCATGTAATAAATAGGGCCCATACATGGCAATATTGGTTTTGAATTCCATTTGGATCCAAACATCTCTCAAGTGGGGTTTATCATGGCGCAACAATAGAAGCTAAATTATTGAAATGCGTTGAAATGGCACAGATTCTTTTGAAAACTGGTGAACCTGAATTCCGCTCCCAAGAGCCATATATAACTCTAATGAATCCAAACGGCTCTATTTGAAACTACGCCCCCCCAAAAAAAAAGAAAAACAGTCCCATCCAAGATCTGAAGCAAGTCTCGCAAGTGGCGTCGAATCTGATGGTACCGGCCGGTCTTCGGCTCGGCACGGACCAGGCAGCAGTTGGGATCTTTTCCTTTGTTGGTGACGGGGCTGTGGGGCTGTGGGGCTGTGGGGCTGTGGGGCTGTGGGGCTGTGGGGCTGTGGGGCTGTGGGGCTGTGGGGTGGTAGTTTTTCAATCAACAATCACATTTGATTTTGGGATGACAGACATGATTTGAATTCTGGGGGGTGGTTATAACCTGATCCCCAAGAGAATGACCAGCCCTGCACAAAAATAGGGTAACCTCTAAATACCGACCCGAAATGAAGAGATTCAATGCTGAGCAAGGCTTTCTGGGGAGGCAAGATCATCCCACTCCATTGGTCTGTGATTGCCTATGAGCATGGGAACTTGCCGCTTCCCCCAATGCAAATGGGATGCTCCCACGGAAGGGACCTGCTATCCGTGGCTACTAACTGATTACTTCTAACGTAGTCTCTCACTATTGATGTCATGTCATTGAAACATGTGTTTCAGCCGCAACAACGAAGATCTAGGTGTTCACACAACTTGCATCCGTTCACCATATCATTTCTGTTGGTTTTCCTCCCGTCATATTCCCACCTAGAGGACACTATCCAATGCTGGCTCTGGTCCATGAGAGCGAGCGACCCATGCAGGGATTTTCCATGACTATGACGGGTTAAGTTACATATCTCATAAATATAGCCATCATATGCCCATCACATTCCCATTATATCCCCAATAGCTGTGGTTAGGTCCCCAATAGTTATCCCATCACACGTGCAAAAGAAAAACGAACCCTTCCTAAGTACTGCACCCTTCACTGGTTGGATTGCCCATACTATGACAATTTGGTTAGGGGTAAAACTGTACAACATCCTGCTTTTTTGTTCGAGATAAACAAAGGTAAACCCAACAATACAGCATCCCCACTGGGGATGTGTTATTGTGATTTATTGTGCGTACGGTCTGGTACGCTAACGTAGCTATGGAAAATCTTAGGTTTCTTGAGAATTAGGTAAGCCCATAACAATGCAATTTCCCATGACAAACTGTTTAATTACCTCACCGGAGGGTATCATTATGATATCACCAGCTAACTGGTTCTTCCCAGCTGGCCTGTATCATCAGCAGCTGTGGCCACAGGAAACAGCCAACCCCCTATTCAATTCTAATTCTCATTGGGCAAAATCCCAATTTCCAGATGTACTATTCGGATATAACAAACCAGATCCCATTATTCCTACTGTTTCCCTTTTGTGTTGCTGTACCCCTCATCTCCTGCTCCGAGAAGCCCCCGACAAGCACCTGAACGTCGGTATAGCTCTCTTTCCTAGTCCACGAAGGCCACTGGCCGGTTTTTGGAGGAATAGCAACAGCCGGCCGTATTGAAAAATGGTTTGGGAAGAAAAAATGGCCTTGGAAGAGAAGTTATGATTTTGGGATTGGACATTTGTGTGTTGAAATTACTTTAGATCATTAAAAAAAAGACGGTGAATGATGGTATAATCATTGCGGAGGGGGGGGCGTTAGCAGCAGGGCCAGGAGCAAAGATGGTTGCTTCGGGGAAGGTCCTCTCAAGGTGAACCCCTCCACCACAAAGTCTTGTTGGGAAGCACCCTGCATGGTTCCACTTTCCTGGGGAAGATTCAGGGTTCATTGCTGTTTACCATTTCTAGACTTGGTGGTTTGGTGATGCCCTTCAATGTTTTACCCCGATGTGATCCCTAGTGGTAGATGTTGTAGCTAAACGGTTAAACCCAATTAAAAACCCAACCTAGGCCCCAAAAACAGAAATCATAGAGCAGCTGCAATCAACTCGTCCGAGAATCATGACGTCGTCGTGTTTCTTCCCAAACGGTTTTTTGTTAAGCAGAGGCCGGGTGACGGCAAAACGACCTGCCAATGCAGCGGCTAGCCGTGGAAACACGGATAAAAGCTTGGCAGCTACAAGTCCTGACAAAATATCTAAAAAAGTAACGAAGTTGAAGTCATCATCCCGCTTTTGAGGATGGAAACACGCTTCAATTTCCCAACCATACCATGGGAATTTCACAGCCGCAGTGGAAAAAACATGAAACCGGTCTGGCCATTGGATCGTCTTCATTCGTCTTCTAGTTCCACTCTTGGGAGTAGCATATAATAACATATTAGTTCAGGATCGCAACCCCTTGCTTTTGGCTGGTAAAAATCCAAAAACATTGATATGTATATATATATATACATATCTATCTATCTATCTATCTATCTATCTAGCTATCCATCTAATCTAATCTAATCTAATCTAATCTTATCTTATCTAATCTAATCTAATCTTATCTATCTATCTATGTATCTATTACAATATTATATATATATTATATATATATATTATATAATATTATATATTATATATATATTATATATTATATATTATATATATATTATATATATTATATATATTATATATATTATATATATTATATAATATATATATATATTATAATATATATATATATTATATATATTATATAATATATATATATTATAATATATATATATATATATAAGTCAACCCATGTAATTAAACGAATCCTACAACAATCAAAGTCAAGTCCCAACTATATATATATATATATATATTTGACCCAAATGTATCAAGGCGTCCCGCACATCAGGGTTGCCAGCCTCGATCAAGAAACGTTTCCCCACTGTTGCGGCAAAGCCTTGGCCCGTCCCGGGGATGGTCGGCAACGATGGTTGTGGGACCACTAGTAAACCATGGCCCAGTTCGATGATTTACCTTTTGAAAATGGCTTCTTCCGCTGGCAAAGGGGATAAATTACCAGAAATTAACATGTCAAGAAACGAGCCATTCATGATTTCACGTGAAAAAACTTAGTCTCAAATTGGCTCCCAGAAGTGCAGAGAAGAATAAGCAGTCATTTGCCATCAGGAAACCCTTTCATATGGCAAGAATGCACCTTTGTTGCCATCACATACTGCAAAAAAAACTCAGAAGTAGACCATATCCTGGAAGATATATTCATATACAGCATGAAAACAACAAAATATCTATTCTACAATATATAGATATATATTGTGATATAAAACACGTTCATGTATATATATATATATAATGTAATGTATGCATCGTACTGTACAATATTTAAGTATATTTAAAATCCCAACCCCTAGACCTTTTGTCTCTTCAGTCTTCACCCACAGCGCCCTCGCCGAAAAACGCGTAGTACACCTTTGAAGCATTCACCGACTGCAGGGCCTGCGTGTCGTGGAAAATGCTCGCAGGAATGTTGGCAAAACATGATGTTAGTGGTGTTGTCAACCATTGTTCACCTCAAATTGCATAATATTGAACTATAGATATTATATATACAGTATCGAATGCGTTCCATAAAAAGTAATCCTGCTGCAAAATGTTGAAATCTTGAACCGAATATATGTACATAATCACTTTTACTTCACCATTCACCAACAATGCTGTAACCAACTGCCTCACTTGTTAACATCCCCAAAACATGAACTCCACAAAACTCAGCAAAAATTATGTTTTTCCGTTTTAAAAACGGCGGACTCCCACCATCCACAGCAACAGCCCCAGGCCTCAGCAGTTTCAGGGTCAAAGGCCAGCAGACTGAGACCGCTGACCGAGCGATCCAAGCGACCCACCAAATGCACCGGGCGTCGCAGCGTCCGTTTGGCGCGGCCCAGCACGGTACTGCCTGTGGCGAGATGTTTGGCCCAAAAAGGGGCCGGAGTTTTCAGATATTACCAGCAGAAATGAGGAATCAACCAACATCAAGTGGGGATTTAACTGAAGATTTCGTGAAAATTCTGGTGAATAAGCTATGATTGTGCTTTCAAGAGAAGAAACTTCCCAACCGAATTACCCCTGAGAATTTCATTTTTGTTTTTTCATGTTTTTTCGTGCCACTTGGCAGCATGCTATTTTTTTACTTATGGGAAAATCACAGTTATACATATAAAACTCGAAACATTTAGTTTTTTTGTTACAGTGAAGCATAACATTTCATAACCTTTCACTCCATTGCACTCTCACGTCGGGCCTTTCTTCTCTTCCCGGTAGAGTTCTTTGTGCCAATGCGCCACAGCACCAGAAGGATTGTAAACCACGGCCCAGTTTTCACCCTTGGCCAAGACAGCAACTTCTCTCCGACCAAGTTCCTTGTTGCTTGGGACTGTTGAGGTGCGGAGGCCCATCGAAACAAAATCCGTCAAATATGGCTGTGATAGGATTACTCCAACCCAGAGCAGGGTGTAATACTGCAAATGCTGCAAATACCTCGAAATTATCAAAGGGGCAATTGCAAATATTGCCAATACCTGTGTCATCCTGTGTCATTACAAAACAGCATGATCCTATTGAATATTGCAATCGATTGCAGGTTGCAAGGAGATGGTGTAAGAGAAGCATAGGACCCCTCGACTTAAATCAAATCAGTATTCTGTGGGGCCCCGAACAAGTACAAATCCTCTGGCAATAACCGATTTGTGGCAAACATATGAAAAAATGAAACACTGGTGGGAAGGGGCGGGGTAGCCTATGGAGACCCAGAAATCCATCTACACCAAACCCATCATGGCCATGGCTACGCCCAGTGGCTGGGTACATGTCATCGAGCTCCTCCACAGTGGGCATCGACGTTGGCGCAGCACGCGCAGCACATCTCGCAACGCACCTGGGACTGCTTGCCGTGGCCAAGTTGCATGCCATGCCCTGTGGGAATCTAAGAGGTTGCCATGGAAAATTTCCGTGTACAGATGATTTTGCCGATCAGAAACTTTTTTTTTCCCCTATAATGAACTGTTTAAATAGCAGAAGGTATGATGAACTTTGGCCATCCCAACACAAATTGGGAATCCGCATCATCGTCTTTCGGTGGCCAGTCCAACGAAGTACACACTGAAAGAACCCATATCAATGGACTATCTAGTTTATAGGTCATAAAATGATTATAGAACTATCCCTATTAGCAATATCATTGATGGGCGATCAAATCGTTTATATATATAAATGAGGAAATCCTTTTGAATGGACTATTGAAAATTCCCTCTCAATTGTGGGATGAGCATCCCTCAATATCGGTACGGCTCTTGACCATGGCACACTCGCAGAAAACAAGAGGGCAAGGAAGCACAGTTCTTGGTCAATTCTTGGTACCATCCCACGTCGGGCAGTTGAATCCGCTGAATTTTGCATGGCATAGATCCTCGTAGATTCTCGTACTGGTGCTTGGTAGGGAATGGGGGAATGACCTATAATAACCATTAATAATCATCCCATTCCCCCATTCCCTACTTAGCACCAGTAAGTTCTGTCATAGATGAATCAAGATCTCATCTTGATGAACACGATAAACACGATGAACACGATGATCACAATCCATGCAACTTTTGTGAAAGTGATCGAACCCCGGACGTTGAGGAGTGCATTTGGAGGAGGATGTAAAAATATGTTTTAACATATTGTAACATGTCATCAATCACCAACAAATGATCTTATATGACCTACAATAGTATAATTCATCAACCTGAGATCAAGACATTTTTTGCAATGGTGATTGAGCCATGGGATGTACGTCGACGTGATGTCGTAGCTCCGCGGTCCCCACCTCGGAGCAACGTCGCATGAGAAGGTCAGAAGATTCGGCGAGGCCTCGGGGCGACGGACAGCATGAGATACCAGATGGGCCCCAGCAGCCCCCTCCTCCGGTTGTCACCTAGTTTACCTTCCGTGAATTGTTACATACACCGATATACCTACCAAATGCCATAAACCCAACAGTTAGTTGTTGGGGTTAGCACGGAATTGGGCACCACCTCTTGCCAGGCAGGCAAGGATGGAAAGAGGTCATGTTTAAAACGGTATGAAACCCATTAAAGAACCAACCATTTCCTTTACATATCAGCATATATATATATATATATGTGTGTATATATATATTATTTATATATTATTTATAGATATATGTACATATATTTATATCATTTACAAACATGTCCCATCGTGTGCCCATGCTGGTCTGTTTGAATCTGTTTGATGGACCCTCCCCACATTTCGCCGGGGAAACAAAGCTGTTGATAGCTAAACAATATGCTGCTAAACAATACTCATTCCTCAGATTTACCGCCCCCGGCTCCGCTGCCTGTTGGACAATGGCCGCGGTGGTCGCCAGCAGAAGGCAAGTGAAACTTCTCCACCACCTGGCCACGACCGGTGGAAGGGAAAATCTCAACCGGAAACCCGGGTTTTTCCGTGTGGGGGTTGGTGCACAGATGTGCAAAGTTTCCCTGAAACCAATGCGGTGGCCCAATACATTGCAATTGGCTAAAGGAAATCACTGCTAAATGGCTATGAAACGTTGATCTAACCAATCTATAGCGAGGGCATACGGCCAGCCATCATGGGAATATAACAGATATAGTATCATATAATGGGGGCAGCTACTATGGGGATTTGGGGGTGAATATGATATGTGGGTGTGACTAAAAATTACAATATTAAAAAAAAACACTTATAACATTTACTACTAATACGTGTTATAACCTTACCAAAACATTGCCATTTCTTGAGGGAAAATGAGAACGATGATTCACCATCAAATTTGACGGCACATGACGGGACCCTATTATTGGACCAAACCCAATTGCTGGGGTGCCTGGGCAAAGGTCCCGACCCTCCATGCCTCGTGTCAATTCGCATGTCACCATTAGATAACATCAGCCAGCGCGGTCTAGGGCACGCGCGCTCTGAGTTTCTTGTTGCCAGATGTCAAGAGCACGGTGGCATGGAATTCTGTGAATTTCAATCGGAAACCTCCGTCCCTGTGCTGTGGTGCATTTCAGGAATGTAACCCATAAACTGCATAGTTTGACATCGGTTCGTTGCTCTTGGAACTGCTATGAAGTGGTTGCCATTTGTTTTGGAAGCTATCATCTTGGCTAGGAACAATGGTGGCTCAGGTTCGGACATAACATTGCTGTCACACCAACGGGGAGGAAACCGACATGATTCGTGTGGTAATCAGTGTTCGATTCCCAGCTCCAACGGCCAAACAGTTTCGTCAGAATATGGTGGATCCAAAGGTCACATTCAAACTCATACCGGCCCAGTAGGTAGATCATCACCTGTTGAAACAACCCAGCTATAGCACACAGGAGGTATTTTCCCAAGTTTTCCCCTAGGTCATAAAACCACCAATTAATTGAACCTTGCACATCTAAGCAACGGTCCTGTGTTCCTTCACATGTTGTTTTTCAGACCCAAAATGCGGCACCCTGGGTCTTGAAAGTTTCGCCATTAAGTACCAATCTCACGATTCCATCTCATGCGTTCCTTTAGCTTCAGCTCAAGCCACAAAACAGCTGCCAGAAACGAGCGCAATGTCAAGGGCGGGCAGGGCGCGATGGGGATGATTGGATGTCCGTTCGTTGTTTGCCAGCCAAAAAGGTTTGTAGATTTTTGTTCGCATGGGACGGGATGAGAAAAAGGCCAACATACTTAAGTCAATGAAAGAACCCAGCGTCACCAACCGCAAATGCACATAAAATGCGCATGCGGCATGCCACTTCCAAAGCCGATTAAGCAAGACTGACTGTTTGGATCTGCACTTGACCTGCTCCCTGCGCAGCAGTCCTTGCACGCTGTCATCAAAGATCAGTAAATCTGCCAAACTGCTCTTAGCGGCCTCAGTTTTGGTGCCGGGTGGTGCTTTCCAGCGCACCCAATACCAGAACCAATTTCAGGTTCGGTTGGTGAACAACCCAGGTGTTTGAGAACGGGAACCTGAAACTATCAATCCATATGTAATATGATACTGATGACATGCAGGAAGATGAAGCACCACCATCCCCACCGCCAAACAAATTCAGCTGAGATCTGAACATCCAAAGTGCTGGCTCCGATTGGCCTGAATACATGGGCGGAACCCCCTGGTGGTAGCATTTTTTCGTGGCATCTAAATTTTTGCTGGTGTAAAAAGACTCTGATGCATTCCAGTGTTCCTAAGCGCCAACCCCCCTCCTGCCACCCTGGCTATCCATTATTATTTTTCCCAGTGGAGCCGCAACTGGCAACAGACAGGAGCGTAATAGCGGCAATTAGGTCGGCACATGCACCGATTGCAGTTCAACTTGAAAGGTTGCTACTAAACTACCTGATCCTGCTGGGATAATACTGGGAACAAATTCGCCCCACCCCTCCCCTGCATTTCATGTTCGTGCTATCAGGTGAATGTGTATCACGTAAATTTACAATCACATAGCCTGAGGCCCGGGCCCTCCTTGGTACCGGTCAGTGTAGACCTGCTCAGGCACAATGATCAACAGCCGAAACGCTGGCATTCATCATATGCTACGTCGGTTTTTGTGACAGATTTTCAAAAATAACGAGGTTCAAAATCTAGGGTCCATCTCCACTTTTGGAAAATTTGTGGTTGACAAATTTGACTTTGAGAAAACCATTTAACAACAAAGCCACCATTTGTGGGTTCTACCCCTCAATAATAAAAACTAGTTAGCCCAGTGGTGTTTATTATTAGGGACCGCTTCGAAATCCAATTGTTTGCAACGTATTAATTGTGGTTTAAACCGAATCGTAATCGATTTTGAAATCGAAACAAATAGGTTTTTATATATTAAGGTCCGAAATTTGGTATTGGGGTCCGCTTCGAAATCTTTTTTTTTTTTGTAACGTATTAATTCGGGTTTAAATTAACATTTAATTGACTGTGAAATCGAAACAAATAGTTTTTTTATATTAAGGTCCGAAATTTAGTATTAGGGTCCGCTTCGAAATCCAATTTTTTGCGACCTATTTATTGCCTTTAAAGGCAACATTTAGTTGATTTTCAAGTCAGAAGCGTTAAGAAAATAATTTTTGATATATAAGGTCCGAAATTTAGTATTAGGGTCCCCTAATAATAAATACCCCCCTAATAATAAAAATTATCTAAGTTCAACCGGTTCTCACACATATACTCGAACAAACGAATCAGATGGTTTTTAAATCTAATGGTTAAGCGATGTTATGTATTCGATTTTTGTTCAAACGTTGTCTGGTTAACCTTTCCGACCTACATGAAAAATGTCCACCCACATTCCCGATGGGGTTGCCCTATTCTTGTTTCTCCTACGCATTCTAACGCGTTGCATGAAGGATCAACTTCTGGAGCCCCCAATTGTCAAACACACCCTTTTTGGACAACGTCACCATGTTCACACCGCATGCCTTGCAAACAACGCTCCAACGAATCCCGTCGAGAACAGCACACCTAGGCAACTGGGCGTGTTGTTGCCTAACCGCAACGAGTGACATCAACAAACAAAACAGTGAAACGGGTGACGGGAAACTGGACTCAATGGAAAATTGGAAAATGTAGTGCCAGACATTTTGGTAACAGTGATTCATGGAGCATGTTGTTTGGTGCATGTTGCATTGGCATGAGTCCTATGCAAGAAGCAGTAGCGTGACATCACTCATCATCATGAACAGTTCCCTGGCGGGATGTACCCACCGTGTCTTGCAACATCAGTTGCTCGCATTGTGTTGTCAAGTTCCCTTCGCCTAATCTCAGCTTGCAGCGGGCATCGCATCACCAAATCCCGAAGCCGTGGTAACACATCCTGGTTGCATAACACGGGCGGCGAAATGTTCACATATTTTTTACTTATTTGTGAGGGTATCCGAGTTTTGTTTTTCTTACACCTCACCTAATGTTCGCTTTACACACATGAAATCAAATTCTTGCAATCCAAGGAGCGTCGCCGGGGTCGAATAATGCACGCGGCCTGCGTTGGCGCATGCGCGTAATAATTTAGAGGAAAATAAAATTATTTGTTGCATTGATTTCTGAAACCGGGAGCTGCCCATCATCTGCCACATGCCTGTGTCATGCGATCTTTGTAAGAAGATAGAGGGTTCCCAAACAGAGCCCGCAAACACTCAGCGGATTGATGCAACTGTGTGTTGCAGAAGGGGTTCGGCATCCCGATTCAATCCATGCGGAACGCCTCATCCCACTCATGGTCGCGATAGCCCATGGCCCCGCGATACGAAACCAGAACACGAAACTGAAAGATGTCTTTGGCATGCTGACAGTGTATATGATTTGGCAAGAACGTTGACGTGGACAATGCAGACATGCGAATCAATCCATTGAGACAAACACTGCCAAACATTTTTGGATTGAACGTCGTGTTCGTGCCAGAAGGAAAGTCCCACATGCACCGACCGAACGCATGTGACGTGGAATGTGTTAGCGCATGAATGTTTCATCATAACGTTGTCTAAAACACACGCACGCTTGAGTGAAAAACCTGCGGGTGAAATGCGTGGTCGTATGTGAATGGCCGTGTTCAAACATTTGCTATACCAGTGGAGCTCGAAATTGAATCACTGATTGGTCAAAATTGCGACTTCCAATTTTCTATTTTGTTTTCCATGCCGGTATGGCAGTTGTAGGACAAAACGGTTTATCAACATTAATTTCAAGTAGTGGAGTGATGTGTGTGCGTCATAAGCATGTGGGTTGTATCATGCGGGAACCCTTGAAAAATAAGGCAATTGGAAATCAGGAAACACTGGGATAATCAAAGTTGTTATGTTGCAGGATTGGTTTCCCATTGTTTCGAGCCCATGAAAAGGCTGACACAGGCCAAGGCCAAATTGTGGTATATTTCCATATGTATGGACATGGTGTGGTCTGGTTATGAAAGTGTGAAAGCAAACGCCTCATTTTGGACAACAAAAAGCACTATCAAAACCACTTCGCCCTGGCAGTGGGATGCGTTGGATCTTGTTTGCCGCCCTGAAGACAAAAATGAAACAAAAAAAATAAAAAAACGAGTAGCGGGCGCGAAAAATGACATGGCGACAATTCTTTCCTCGCATGTGCAACCAACGCAAGGCAACAACACAAGACCTGCGGATGATTTTGCCTGCATATTCATACCTTTTCGGCGTAGGGCCATGTAAGGCCGGTCTTTGCGGACCGTGGCGGCCTTGATGCTGCTCACGCACTGTTCTGTGGATGTCGGGACATTCTTCTCCCAGCTGGCCTAGACACATGCCGCACCGCGCGCCAGGATGCAGCGTTGAGCTAGCGAAATAGTTGCTACAACATTGGAGTAGCTGTTTGTGACATTGTCTGCGGTGGTGCTCTTGTTGTTGGTGCTGGTCGTGGTGGTCGTGGTGGTCGTGGTGGTCGTGGTGTCGTGGTGGTCGCGGTGGTCGTGGTGGTTGTGGTGGTCGTGGTGGTCGTGGTATGTCGTGGTGGTCGTGGTGGTCGTGGTGGTCGTGGTGGTCGTGGTGGTGGTGGTGGTGGTGATGGTGGTTGTGGTGGTTCTGTGGTGGTTCTGTGGTTGTGGTGATTGTGTTGGTTATGGTGGTTATGGTGGTTGTGGTGGTGGTTGTGGAGGTGGAGGTGGAGGTGGTAGCATGTGGTTTGTGGTTTGTGGTGCGTGGTGCGTGGTGCGTGGTACTCGGTGCGTGGTGTGTCGTGTGTCGTGTGTCGTGTGTCGTGTGTTGTCTGCCGTGTGTCGTGTGTCGTGTGTATGGTATGTGGTGAAAATAGTGAAAGTAGTGAAAGTGGTGAAAATGGTGAAAGTGGTGAAAGAGTCATTTCATAGGTAACAGTTTGGCTGTGGGGCGTTCCCTTGGTTATATTTTACAGAGGTTAAATGTTGAAAATACACCGCCTTGCGGGTAGGCAGTTTCGATCCCAAAATGAACCTTTGAACTTCTTTACACTCCCGACAGCAAAAGGCAACACTGCACCCCAGCCATCTTCCTATAGAATGACCGGCTGAAAACAAATATTGTAGGAGCAAGGGCTGGCCACTTCATAGGCCAACACCAGCGGGGGATGATTTAACATGTTTTAACGATGACCAGAGAATTAGTCCTACCTGGTCCAAAATAAGACCTATAAAATGAGACAAATTTCTTGGCAAAGCTTCGGTGACGTTTCTACAATAAAACTTTGTTTCCAAACCGTTGGCACGTATAAAATGAAGCATTTAAAAAAAATTGCCGGTAGTCAGGTTCGATCCTATAAACAAGCCCCTACACTTTTCTACACTCCTTACAGCAGAAGGAAACAGTGCACCCCCGCCATCTTCCTATAGAATGACCGGCTGAAAAAACATTTTATAGGTGCAAAGTTGGCCAGTTCAGAGGCCTACACTAGCGGGGGATGTTGAAATTGTGAAAATGGGGAAAATGGTGAGAAGGGTGAGGGCCGTGAGGGCGGTGAGGGCGATGAGGGCGGTCAGGGGGGTGAGGGCGGTGAGCGCGGTGAGGGCGGTGGGCGTGGTGAGGGTGGTGAGGGTGGTGACGGTGGTGAGGGTCCAGGTGGTCTAGGTGGTCAGGGTGATGGCGTTGGCGTTGGCACTCGTGCTCAGGCTGGTGCCGCTATTCGTGCTGCAGTGGTTGTTCTGGTGGTGTTCGTTTTCTTCCTGCTTGTGCTGCTGATGGTGTTGGTGGCCGTGCTGAAATGATGGTACGGATATGATGCATCAATAAGGTGCTGAAATGCTGACTTGCTGATGTGCTGGGGCTGAACTGAGGTACGTTGAGATATGTGGAAACAGAATGAAACGGATTGACATTTGTTGAAATATCTTCATTAAATGGCGACATATGCTGCAACATGCTGAGGTGCCGATGAAATTGATGATGAAGATGCCGGCGGTGCTGGTGTTGGTGCTGGTGCTGGTGCTGGTGCTGCTGGTGGTTGTGGTGGTTCTGGCGATGGCATCGTTAACTATATGGGTTGTGCGCTGGCGTCTGCGGCGCCAAGTTTGCCAGGCGTGCCTGGTAAGAACACTGAACGTATGCGGTCAGATGTTGAACCGGATTTCCGCACTCAATATTTGACTTCGCAATGTACCCAGAACGTTCTTCAAAAGAAAGACCCAAAAAATGAATTTAATTTATATATGTGATAGCAAAGCGCGAAATTCATGCCTAAGTCACGCCTGGGTCATTCCTGCAACCCAAAGCACCTTCCAAATGCAGCGGACACCTCTGCTTCACATGCATGAACTGATACCCGTAATACCGCACAAGGCGGTGGCAGTGGCTCTAACTTTTCCCACGGCTGTTGATCCATTTGTCCAGACATCAGAAGTTGAAATCTGGAGCTCGCAGTTGAGGTCCGGCAGTGCCCACTGAGATCTGGAGGTCGCAGTTGAGGGCGGAGTGCGAGACTGCCGGGGGAGGAGGAGAAGGAGAAGGCGGAAGCAATTCTGATGAGGCCCTCATCCGGCAAGTGGGTGAAAAACATGAAAAAACGACGTCAGAACGACGTCCGAACGAGAGCATTTTTTGGCCTAGGAAAGGCCACCCTCCACCTGATGGCTCAACAACATGAGAGTCCGTATTGGCAGCTACTTGGTGGTCCACCCCTTTCCGCAAAAAATGATCCCTTCGCACGGGCATTCCTGCCTTTCTACCTTCCTGCCTTTCTGTCTTCACGCCTTCCTGACTCTAGTTCGTGTGATGACATCTGAGCCAAACAAGCCAAACAGCATGAGAATCCCCATGTTAGCAATGCAAGCTTCCAATGGTGCATGTCTCACATCTAAAGAAAAATTTCGCGCACACCACGAAAAAATCGTCCAATCCAAGATGACATCTTATAGCCAAAGCATTTCAAAACGCAAACCCGCATGGGCACACCACAAAAGGACGACCTTTTCCAAGGAGGGACGACTTGAACTACCAAATTGATCCAAACACCACCTAAATGCAACGACCAAGTCGTAAGTGAAGTGTTTGCCCAACATGCTAAACACCACCTCAACGCAGGATTTATACAAAATTACTAATCCAAACACGAAACCGCGAAAATCATGCATTTCCTATGCGATTCACAAAAAGGCACGACTTTTGAAAATCAAGTGCTCCCAAGCTATTTTCAACGATTCCTGCTAACTTGGGCACGNGCATTTCCTATGCGATTCACAAAAAGGCACGACTTTTGAAAATCAAGTGCTCCCAAGCTATTTTCAACGATTCCTGCTAACTTGGGCACGACTTTAGCAGTACTTTTTGAAAATTTGACTTCTTGAAAGTCAAAGAGGCCCCAATCATCACCCTGTGCGTTAGGGGGGTGTTGTTGTGAACCCATTTTGTAGGTACAAATGTCGATGCCTACCCCCCTGGTACTACAGGTTGCTGCAACCACCCCCCTTCCAGAATCANTTGTTGTGAACCCATTTTGTAGGTACAAATGTCGATGCCTACCCCCCTGGTACTACAGGTTGCTGCAACCACCCCCCTTCCAGAATCACTACAAAATGCTTCAATCCAAGATAGGCCCTTGCTACAAAATGGAGGGGTTCTGAATTAGGTCTTATTTGCAGATCTTAAAAGACCTATTTTTTGGAAGGTCCATTTTGTAGGAAGGATCTTGCCCCATCAACTCGAGTGCCATGCAGCCCTCCTTTTTTTACAACTGCA
>BGPT01001153.1:84492-116233 GCA_003297045.1 Symbiodinium sp. clade C Y103 | reverse complement strand
CCCCCAGTGTCTACAAAATGGTTGCGCGTTGGCAGTGTGTTCATGTACTGGTTATGTGTTGGCAGCGAGTTCAATTACAGGAGACGCATTGGCAGCGTGTTCGTATACTGGTTACGTCTTAGTGGCAGTGAGTTCAATTACAGGTTATGCGTTGGCATCGTATTCATTTACTGGTTGCATATTGGCAGCGAATTCAATTACAGGTTACGCATTGGCAGCCAAGTCCTTGTTACAAAACGGTTTAGCACCCAAGCTCGGCTTACAAAATGGTCTGGCAACAAACATGTTCTTTCTAGTGTCTTTTAGCCCCTGTCAGATCCACAGTATCACTCCGAAGCAGGTGAGTCCGAGCAAAAGCTTTCGCCATGCTCAGACTGCCCAGATCCAAGATCATGCTTGCGCATGTCTCTTCATGGTCTGCTTCAGAACAACACCAACCAAATCTGTAGCTTAAACTCGAAGGGGGATCCCCAGGCAAATNTTGCGCATGTCTCTTCATGGTCTGCTTCAGAACAACACCAACCAAATCTGTAGCTTAAACTCGAAGGGGGATCCCCAGGCAAATTCACTACAAAGTTGAAGCAAAAATCTTGCACAGNCTACAAAGTGCAGGGCTCCAAGACCAAGATTTCCTACAAAAACAGCTGTTTTTGAGGGTTTGTAGGGGCCCTAGGTCCCTGCATTCTATAGTGGAAATTAGAACCGGGATGTAAAAAAAACATTCCAAATTCTAAGTCCAAGCTTTCCCAACCTCATTTTACCCCATTTTCCAGCCATTCACCGTCACCCTCCACCAAAAATCCCAACTTTTCGCCCGCACCTCCTGCGGCGCGTAGCTGTGTGAACTCACCCGCACGGAGCGGGGCTCGCGAGGCTCGCGGGGCGCCTGGAGTTGGGGGACCAGAAATGAGGATTCTTAGTGGGATCTAATTTTGACTTGTGGTGATGAGAAAAGGGATGGGAGCAACAAAAATGGGGATGTTAATGGGACTTACCCTCCGGTTTGTTACAATAGCTGTTGAAAATATGGCCATTTTGTTCGTTGATTTATGTTGATTTACCTATATAATAAGAATGGTGATTTTCCATAGTGAACTGTTAGTTTACCAGAGGGTAACTTGGACACAGCCTTCATCCACAGTGACTTAGTAGGGGGTTCCCAGTGAGCAACTTACTAGATGGTGGGGTCCCACCGATCTTCATCGCCCGCGTTCGTTGGTGGAGGCTATGCTTAAATCAGAACATGTCACAACCATCAAAAATGCTGGTCAAAATGAAACAACGGGTTAGTTCTTCCAGAAAAATCAGAAACCGGCCGCTTAATGAAGTATGGGGGGTTCCTGTTATTTCATATCATCTGCCCTGAAACCAATCCAATAAAACTGGCAAAACCTGTAACTTGTCCCGATAAAAAACCATCCCATGAGGTACGAACCATCCAAGTCATCCAATTCTACATGAGCATGGATCATCAATGAGAATCCCCAGCTCATGGACTATGATAGTCCCCAAGGATATGACATGATATAAATAACCCCTGAACTAATCATCAAACAACTGGGTGTTTGGCACTGCTCAAATGGGTATGAAACTGTAGCTCAAGCACTCAAACATCGAGGATAAACCAATTCAGATGATTGTCCAGATGGCTGACCAATAATATTTGACCAATCCATCGTTCCAAGGGACTGAAACTCTTTCTCCGTATTGGATGTGTTTCTCATGTTTCTTGGCAAAATCTCGGTCCTAGCCATCTCTTTGGTATCACATATTTGGTATATTGGTGTACCTGTTTTCAGCGCGTGGCCTCTATCTGCCTCGAGGCCCGAAAGTATGGAACATATGTAACAGATTCACTCGCAGAATCAGATGAGCCATTAAAAATGCTCCTATCCCATCTCATTGTACTAGTTGGTTAATAGGTTTCCCTACTATGGGTTATCATACTCCCGAAGAAATTAGGTAGTACAACTTCCTATATTAACACAATCACCCATCAACCAGGGTACTTTTCATGGCTCAGATGTAGTTTATCGGGATATTGGGCCTCAGAAACGTGGGAAATGTTGTGATAAGCCAAGTTTGGGGCTGCAGGTCACAGGTGTGCCAGAGCGGTTTGCGGAGAAAATGCAGAGCTTTCGCCCCAGACCAACATGATAAAACGTTTGCCGTAACACCAAACCCCTATTTTTGGAGACCAGCTGAACGAAGCTTATACCGAAGAAAGCTACATAACTTTCTCGTGAAATCACCATTTTCGGCTTAAACAACGATTTTTACAACATCAAAAATGGATAGTAAATTCTGACTTTTACAAACTTTTACCCACTTATTCCAAGATGGGGGTCAATATTGGCTATGCCAACCCGCAACAAAATAGAACATGAATTTTGCTCAGGTGTTGACTTTGTTTTTTGGGAGGCGACAGCCTAGTTAGGAGGTGATCGATCCGTGGGATGATCCTCCACGTACCCAAAAATGCTTTGGTTTACTGCCTGCCTGTCGCGCGGTGGGGCGATCCGAGTGATCCTAGGCATGACTGTGTCGCACTTGCGCGGTTGGTTGCCTGTTGAGAATGAATTGAGTTGATTTAATGGAAATTATGCTTTTTTGTCTATATATATGTATATATATATATATATGTATATGTATATATATATATATGTATATATATGTATATATATATATATATGTATGTATATATATATGTATGTATATATATATATATGTATGTATATATATATGTATATGGGGAATATAACTAACAAAAACTCGTGATGTTTAGATGGAGCACATGATGATAATTCAACTAAGAAGTGATTTATAAGCCATATATATATATTATTTTATATATGACCCATATAAGTTGGGGATAGAGCTATACTGAATGAATCATGGAGATATGATTGGTATCAATAGGTACTTGGTGGTTCACCCCGCTTAGTAACTGGGTTATAACCCCACTCAACTCAGTAGGAAAAGTAGGAGCAATGTCCAGTTACAACTGGGGTGAAATTACCCACCACCGAACTGGGGTGAACCGCCAAGTAGGAATACACATGAAGATAGATACTTAATCTTACTGGTGCTTAGCAGGGAATGGGGGAATGACCTATAGTAACCATTAATAATCATCCCATTCCCCCATTCCCTACTAAGCACCAGTAAGTAATACAGACAGCAAACATTTCAAACAACCATGCAATAAATTGAGTTCCGCAAGAATCTACGGGAAACTGGCTGCTTCAATTGCAGCATTGAGCCACCCATCAAAGCTGGGTATACCCCAGGTACAGATCCATGGCTAACAGAATGGTGATATACACTCCGGGAATCAAACATGGCTTGCTGAAAAATCCTCCATTTATAGATGTTCTTCCCAGTAAAACCTCCATTTGGTATAGCCATATTTCCCATGTTTTTCCATGTTTTTCCCATTGTTTATAGGGGACATCCCAGCCATTAGGTGTTTCCATATAACAACATCATATATAGATATATATGGGTATGGCTCAAAATTATTGACCCTATAATTGGTTGGTTTATGTTGATCTACCATTAAAAATGACCATTTTTGGTACCATAATTTTGAGCCATAGCCATATAGTACCAATGGTCATGGCTCAGTTGTCTCCACCCAGGACCATGTCACCCGTCGCCAAGGCTGGCGCTGGCGGCGCTAGAGCGTCGCGGCCACAAAATGCCTGATTGACCAGGGGAGATGTCATTGATTTTACACACAAAGATGGGAAAACATGAGGATGTACACACCATTTTTTTGTGTGAGTTCCGAGAATCAGTTGTCACTGGTCCAAGTGAAATCTACAGGAAACGGTAGAAATTTCAGCAAAATCTGGCTATGATTTTGCAGAGATGTGACAGGAGAAGCTTGAGAACAAAGATGATGAACAATGATGAACGGAGAATCAAAGCTTCGAAATGGTTACAACGAGTATCAATGGTCTTACAAGTACGCCTTCATCTTTACACATCATGTATGTATATTTGAATGTGTATATGTATATATATATATATGCATGCATGTACTTATATGATCTTATATGTAAATATTTCAGCATGCATAGTTATATACATGTGCATACACTGTGTATATACATATGTACATATCCAATGATTCCAACGAAGATGTTGAGTTTGTACTTCGTATTGCAGGGAAGCAACAAACGGTACCAGGGTGAAATCGTCCACACAAGATCCTCACCGGTGTGAGGCTGTCCGTTTTGTTTCAGGTGCAAACAGTTCAGAAGAGGTGGCAACTTCTTCATGTTTTAGGTTTCTATATATAACCCACAAAACCGACCAGCCTAATCTAACCTGACCTAATCTCACCTCACCTGACCTAACCTGACCCAACCACGGCACCTGCAACTGCGGTAGATGCTGCACCAAGAGCGCTTCAAGCAATTCCCAACTTGCTCCACCATCATCTCAGCGACATCAACGTGGTGTGGCGTCACCTATTAATATGGTTAATCTTGTGGTTAATAATGGTATATTTCATAATTCAATATCCATTTCAGGTACCAAAATTTGGAGCTACCTGCCATATACAAGGTCGGGGTTAAATTCAGCCGGTATGCTCCCAAAATATGGTTTGATATGGAACAGTACCTCTATTTTAAGATCCTCAAATTCCCATTGACATGAGGGCTTTAAAAACATGAGAACGATGAAGAAGTCATAAAGGGAAAAGTTTTATGAGTTGATGATACTTGGGAAAAGTGTGAAAATTATATAGGGATAAGGTTGGTAAAACAATAATAAACCATCCCCAATTTCACCATCAGTAGGCGGTATAAACCATTCCCAAATGGGTTGCTTATTGGTGTTTTACCCAAATTGTGATATATGTATCTATAACTTGGGAAAATAATGGGGAAACTGCCCGGGGAAACTAATACTTGGAAAAAAGATAGGTCTATGATGGGGATGTATCGGATTTAACAATTGTGATATACTTGGGAAAATTGGGAAAGTGGAGGTCCGAATTGGATACTTGGGAAACTTCTATAATTGGGATACTATGGGATACTTATACTACCTTATTCTCATTTTACAGTTGCGATATAGGTGTATCATGGGGATCTTAATGTTTGTCAATTCTTTTCGTTGGGCTGCAATGTCCAGGGGAAAACAAAGGGTTGAACCACTACAATGTCACCCCAGATCAGTAGACGTCTGGGCTGTTGATCTTTGGGGGGGTTACCATTTTAGTAGCAAATGAATTCACTATTTTTGGGGGGGGCCTTAATCTGCGGTTGGACATTGCGCCAAATGTGGTTCAAAAATAAGGAGAACCTCTTGACCATCCAACAAAACTTTGACCCCTACAGTACCCAATATGTGGTAGATTTTGAACATGATCCAAATATGAAGGTTTCCTAAAATGAGGGTAACCTCAAATCATCCATTCTAAATCCGGATTTTCCACTAGAAACCATCCATCTTGGGGTACCCCCATGTATGGAAACCCCCATATCCAGGTGCATGTTTACATCAGTCTCAATGAACCACTCCAAGTATGCAATGATCCAGTTGGTTGCACTGTTCACCAGGGGTTTCAATGTTTAACCCTGGAAACAAACGTGGAAGCCTCCAAAAAAGCTCTTTGGCAATGAGTTTCCTCATGCAAATCACCAGGGTGAAGTTCAGGCTGAAATGATTGTTGCCTTATCAAGGGTTTATTCATGGCTCAACAGGATTGACACCCAAAAATCAATGGTTACCAAACAGATGGAAAATATGGTACCCCTGATACCGTCCCGTCGTTGATCATCATTTTCCTCATCAGCAGCTGGCAATTTTGGGGCACCCTCTATCTTTGGACTAAACCACTAAACAAAACTGGCACATCCAAAAATTGTACCCTCTGGTAACCTAACATAACTATGGAAAATCACCATTTTTAATAGGAAAATCCACTATAAATCACCATTTTTGATAGCAAACTGTTAGTTTTTTGGGGTCCAGGTACCTCACAATTGGATGATGATACCAGGAACCGATACCTGGATGGACTGAAGACTGCATCTCAGCTGGTTGTTGAACCTGGTGTTTTGCAGATTGATACAAGAAATACATGTCCTTTTTAAGCTAGCAGGTCTGGTGGTCGAAAGGGGTAAAACCATTTTTGCCCGTGAGATCACAAGTTGTGTCACTAAAATCTCATATAGTTTTCTTTGGTGAATCATCTTTTGGGAAAAAAACTTGCAAGAAAAGAGACATGTGCATCACACAAATTCCCATGTGTGTATATATATAATATATTTGTTTGGTGAATCTCCCTGGTTACTGCAAAGAAGCATCAGCTTCCCATCCACGTCCAAGTCACGCGAGGCGAGAAGATCGCAGCCAGCTTCTCGCAGGAGGAACCTGGGACAAAGGACCCGGAGCCGCACCGACGGTGGAGATTGGTGGTAGTCCTATCCCATTACCCTCTGGTAAACGTATACATAACATGGAAAATCACCATTCTCAATAGGTAAATCATCTATAAATGGCCATTATTATTCAAAAAGGGGTTCAACATGTTTCAACCATCCAAAATTGGTGGTGATTTTGCAACCACAGCACCATCTTCATACAATGGGAGGATGCAACCATGTAAAAAGCATGGGAGGATTCAGTCAAAAATTAATGATTCACTGGATTTGAGATTGAAGCGGTAAATCATGAGGATTCAACCAACCGTAAAATCGCAAAAAAAAGTGTCCTTAAATTCAGATTGTAACCACCCTCACAGAGATCCTTGAATCATTTTTTGCCCAGAAGCTCTGGGACTAATTGTCCCGCTGCATTTTTCACCCCAGAGAAGCACACAAGGCCTCGTGCGCCATGGTGATTTTGACAAAGCCTGTCGCGTCTCTGTCCTGCCAGGACTTCTGATGGAATGTTGCCTCTGTGAGTACAGGCTGATTGAAGTCTGAACTACAGGATGATGCACCAAGGACGGCAGCTGTAGGCTTTGCGCACCTGCTACAATCAGCTTCTTGCTGCTGGCTATCAAAGAATCACCCTCCCCAGGGGTTTTGTACACCACCCCGCCATGGGTTTATACTCGGGGCTTAACACTAGGACCATGCGAATGGCCGGGATTATAATGATTTCCTGAATTGATCAAGGTCCAAAGTTTATCAATCCACCGCTTGACCATCACAAGGGAGATACTCTCTTGCTTAACGTAAAGCTTCGCAATTGCTCCCCGTATGGCTGTCCCACCGAGCTTGGTGAAATCCGCCATTTCTTGGTGCTAGCTATGATCAATGTGGGATGTTCCAAGTCCATCCAATGCCACCATCTTTGCTAATTGAATAGATTCCCCAAATCGCAAAAGAATGCAAAAAATTGAATTGTATTCAACTAATTGCCAATTCATCTGCCCATTGATAGGCAATTACCCAACAATTTGCGGTTGAATCCACATATTTGGGGTGACTGTAAAGGCCCATCAATTCAGGGATGTTCCAACTTCCTCCTCCCATTACAAATTAAAACATGTGTGATGATGTTCACATCAAATATCCAACCCATGGACGATTTGTCCACGAATTCTTCCAGATTCATCCATAGATTTGATGTTCCAGTTCTTGGCAGGTTCATATCTATCCCAATTGTGCAGAGGAAAAAACGGAACACCAACCTATACACAACCAAGGTTAAATCCTCATTTATTGAGGTACAATACCCAGAATAAACCTGTAACAGAAAATCGGAAAATGATCATCCGCAATATCCATATATATATATATATATATAATATGTATTTATACATACATATTGTATTTTATACTTTTTTTGATGCATATAGAATCATCCCCATTACAAACAAATAATGTTGTAAACCAGATAATAACATATCTCCAAAATCACCATAAATGGGTTCTATAACCATCCCCAAATGGTAGATTTATGGCAGCCCGGCTTTTCCGCATGCATCATCATTAGATATTAATAGTATAGTTATAGTTATTAATTATTAACCATTATTATTACCATTAACCGTCATTAGATATTAACTTTCCACACGCATCACCAGTATTCACTACTAACCACCATTAATCACCACTATGAACCACTATTAACCTTTACGAATTTCTACTAACCATTGCTAACCATTATTCCAACCGCCGCAACCGACGCTCCAAGGGGCATCTGACCGCCCAGGCTCCACCGTCCACCAGCCGCCTCCGAAGCGTAACACTAAGGATCTCATATGATAATGGTGGTTAATGTCACTTAATAGTGGCTAATGCCATGATATTCCTATGATATTCTATGATTATCTAATTATCCATGATATTCCTATTACTATGATATTCCTGTCATTGGATTGGTTAATGGGAAAATTTTAACCGGAAACCCATGGGATTTTCCCATGAAATATAGAGGTTTCCGGTTTCAATTTTCCCTTAAACCGAAACCAATCTAGTGAACTTAATAGTGGCTAATGCCATGTTTATTTCTGATGAATTCGGTTTTTCATACCGTGATAAATACTGTGATTGACATTTGCGGTATGTATATGTTTGTATACCTTCTGGCAATTGAACATAGCTATGGAAAATGGCCCGTTCAGTTCGATGATTTACCTATAAGAAAGTGGTGATTTTCCATAGCTATGTCAGATTACCAAAGGATGCCTATATGGTATCATAGCAGAGCACCAGAGGATACATATGATATGATTGCATCCGTGCTGTTGTATATTGAAAATATCTATGATAAACATGTGTATACATATATATATATATATACATACGTATACGATTCTTGCAGACATATGTGATATTATGTGTGTGGTGTCTTGGTCATAAGCCCGGTGGTCTTGCCCAGACTCCAACATTGAAGATGCCGCAATGAAAACACTGTGTATGTTGTTGAAATGCCAGCCCTGGATCAACCAATCCTGGTTGATTACTTTCAGGTTTCACCCCAAAAAAGTGACCAATCTTCTACATTTGTCTACTCCTAAAGATTTAAAACCTTTCGGATTCTACCAATTGAACCTACAGGTAACCCCTCTTAAATATGCAGATCTACTAGTACAGGAACTACTTAGAATCTGCTAGTATATTCCCCAACTAAACCAACCAAATATCGACTCATCCCATCCTCCAACATTGCAACTAGTGGTTGAGCGGCCCCCGCAGAAAAATGTGAACTTTGTCCTTGGGGACCTTCCCATTTCTATGGTAAAACATGCTTGAAACGACCCCAAAGTTCTTCGGAAAATCTTATCGACAAATGATGAGAATGATTATCTTCAAATTTGCGGATCATCAACAATTATGACACAAATATCAATATAATTCTATATATCTCTATCTATGGAAATGATCATATCATATCATAATATGCTCAAGGCGTTTATCTCTCGAAAATGATGATCATCCACTGGACTTGGGGGACACACTGGCTGACGGCCTGGCTGACGGGCAACTGTTGCAGCCTGGTTGAGAGCAACAGTTAGGTGACTAAATTGGATAATGTTGGCAGAACAATGACATAAACCATCCCCAATTTCACCATTTATAGATGGGGTTCCAACCATTCCCAAATGGGTGGTTTATTCTCGTTTTACCCACACTACCCCCAAATGTGATGGTGTAATTTGCCTGCTTTTCCCCTTTGAATGGGCATTTGGGGGGTATACCGCCCCGAGCAAAACGCGTGATTTAAGCAACAGAAACGGAGGTCTCAATACCAGAATTTGGAGAATCAAAACATGTGGACAAAAAAGACTGAGACGATGAATGTGCTAACAATCTGTAATAGTGAGCCATCCATAAAACAAAACATTCGTAATGTTCAATCATATGATTGATTAACAACAGTTTGTACCATCACTAATCATAATACGACAACCTTAATGATGATCAAAATTCAAAATATGTTACATTCCCTCATACATCAATGAGATAATTACCCCATTATATCACAATGAACATTAAAAAGGAGGAGAACAATTATAATCCATTTAATGGATATAACCATCGTATATGAATCAATAATCGTGCATAGCCGTTACACACATATGTAATATACAGGTACACACGGAACACATAAATGAAAAACATGCATCCAACAACCATTAATTAATCTGGATAAATTAAATGTTTTACCAACCTGATTTTGAAATGCCTTACCATTTCTGATGATTCCCCCAATCTTGACCATCATTCCTGGTGCGGTCGCTATACTTTATCCACAGTAATCATTAGTCCATGATCCCCGCTAAACCACATAATTTGGGACAACCAATGCCATAAGCCTACCATTTGCAGATGGTTTATAGCACCCATAAAATTGTGATATTGGGATCATTTGGGGATGATTCATTAATAACCAAGCCTACCAAATGTGATATTGGGATATTTTGGGTATTATTTACTAATGGGTTAACATGGGTTAACCACATTAGTACAACCCTCTACCATCATTTCTGATTTAGATCCCCATTTTTCGGTGGATATCACCACGTTTGGTGCTTGATCACTATGTTTGCCGGTTGAATCACCGCTTTTCTTTGTCCAAACCACCATTTTGCCGGCGAAATCACAACTTGAGTTGCTATAAACCCCATATTTGGATGAATCTGCGTACTTTTGGTGCTTAAATCACCATGTGTTTGCCGGTTGAATTCGCATCATTCTGTATGAATATGCCCATGTCCACCATCCTTGGCCCCTTAGGCCCCTTGGTCCCTGGGTTCGCCCACCCATAGCGCTTCAGCAGCTCAGTCAACAGCTCACTGCAGCCCAGCGAAACGCTCGGCTCGCCTTGCTTGGGAAGCCCAGGGTGCAGGCTGAGGATGCAAAAAAAGAAACTCAAAAATGATGAGATGAGTAGGAAGAATTTGGTATGAACTTATGAAATAGAGCTTTAACTATGAGCATAGTTGGATGCTTTAACCCTCAATAACTCTGGTTGAACCATCAAGCATGTTGCCTTAATATGGTTTTGTCGTAAATTAATAGGGTGGGATAGAATTATTTTGATAGATTTATGGGCTTAATGCGAATATAAATCAGATGTAGATGATTTGACAATGAAACATGTTGCTTTGAACAGCTTCACTATTCTTTCCAATGCCAAGTCACTCATCTGCGCTGCAGCTACTGGCAGCGGTGCTGCGGGTGCTGCAAAGTCTGCGGCTGCGGGTGCTGCAGCTGGGGCAGGCCTGCAGCAGAAGAACAGGAGCCTCAAAAAAGGAAAGAACGGGGACCCCAAAATCATCCTCCGAAATCTGGGGAAACCAACTTAGGGGTGCATGATTTTCCAATTGCATCCCATTACCCTCTGGTAAACTAACATAACTATGGAAAATCACCACTTGTAATGGGAAAATCCACTATAAATGGTCATTTTCAATAGTTATGTTAGTTTACCAGAGGGTAACTTCCCCCTTTTTGTTGGTTACATCTTCAAGAGGTACACCTTTCTGTAGCTTCATTTAGGCATCCCTCGGAGGTGTGGAATTGCGGGCTCTTGCGAACCCCTCAAACAACGTGAGTCAAACAACATCCCAATCAGCTAGGCTTCATCAACCATTCACCAGTGCGCTTACCCAGAAATGCAATCCTATTCTTGTTGCTTCATGGTCTGATTTTTGTTTTACGCCATCATATGTATGCTATACTATACAGTGGAATATGCTGTAAATGTACTAATTCTACATGTTTTCTTGTTTGCAAACCTCCCCACTTGTTTGCATTTCCAATCAGTGGTGTATTTTCAGATTCCTCAAGACCTGCCACTGAACATGGTGCCATAAGATGATTGGACAAACCCCCATTGTTGCTGGTAATACTTCCATTTCTCCAGAACAATAATCCCCCACTGACCGAGATTTCTCCTCCTGGTTACACCAACCATTCACCTAAGCATAGTCCTTCATGTACCTGTATTCCACGTCTACGGCCACGATTCTCCCATGAACCACCCATTCACCACGAAGATTATCAAATGAGTATGGCTGATGAATCTTGGAGTCCAAGAATTCATCAACATAGTACTGGAAACTCATCCATGTGATACATACCTATTGACAACTGTGATTTTCTACTGTCAAGTTAGATTACCAGAGGCTGACTCATTGCAAGCCATATTTATCCATACTTAACCTTGGATAGATACCCTGCAAAAGAGTCAATGTTTGGCAGCTTAGTTGCGGTTGGGTAGCCATGAGCCAAAAATTGACCCATGAACCAACAAAACCGTTTTTTGAAGAAGAAATAACATGGTTCCATGGCTAAGCCTTAGTGAATCTGTGGAGGCCTTAGTGAATCGGCTGAATTGTTGATCCGTAGCAGTTGAAAGTTTGCAAGTCGCATGGTAAATCCCCATTTGCTGCTGCTGAAAATGGTTTTTATCCAAGATGTGTGTTGGTTAATCCCTCATTTTCAGTGGCTTCACTGCTTGAGAGTGCATCCCAGTTAGTAAATGGTTTATAACCCATGTATAGCTTCGGAGGTTCCACATGTAAAGCTGAGGCATTTCATATTACCCACTAATTGAGATGCACCCCAAAGCAGCCGACAAACAATTTGGTTGAGCTCAAATACCATGCCAAAATTGTGTATAGATATCTGATATTTGAGCTGGTTAGGATAGATATTCCTCTCTAGACAATAAAATCGTGACCATTAAATAACCATGACAAAAGTGTTGTTTTAGCTGCTTAAGATATCTCTTCCCATTTACTATACCCTTTCATAGTTTAACAGTCTGCTATGGTATAGATGGCCCATTTAGTTGATTTACCTATCAAAAAATGTTGATTTTTTGGTAGCTATGATTCGATGATACCATATAGATGGTTGGTTATATCCCCAATATACTCCCAATATATCCCCATAGTCATTAAATCACCATGAAATCCCATTTATCACCATTTTGCTATGCTAGTCTACTGAAGGCTAAGCCCAAAATCTTCCAACTTCACCACCTCCCCAGCTGTGCGCTGGAAGCGCGCGCTGGGCCTGCGTTCCATGCGTTCCAGGCGTTCCGGCGCCGGTGCCGCCTGGCGTTGCCGGTTTGGAAATGGTGTACCCCCAAGTCGTGGCAATGGTCATAGGCAAATTGCTGAAAAAAGAACATCAAATTCTGGGGATTTTCAGACAAACCATGACAAACCCAGAGTCTATTTTGGTTTGTAGTCATAATGGATAATATATATTGTTATGCATTCAATGGTTATCCATTATGATAATATACCGATAAGATAAGCCATAGTCATACTGGATTGTGGTTATGCAAGATGCTATAGTGTATATTGTTGTGGATTTTTCGGAAGAAAACCTCACCGTGACTTGAAAGCTGCAATGGGAAATCCCCAAACTCAACGGAGATTTATGGCTTGGAAAATAATCGAACTAGATGGTGGATGTTCCATTGCCACGTTTGATTTCTAGAGAATATATAATGTCCTACAGTGAATACTGTGGAGATAAGGTGTTTCTTTCTCATCAGATACAAGGAAAGATATATGATATATGATATATTATATATTATACTATAATTATATATATACATTTACTTATCATACAATCAGTAACTTGGAAGACCAGCCCACGGATCGCAATTGGTCCCACAATGGATTGTGATCATCACTGCATAGTATCATCCTCGAACTAATCATCGTCCACAAGGGTTGTCTCTCCACTGGCACGAGTTGGTTGATAGGTTTCCCTACTGTGGGCTATAGTAATCCCCAATAGCCCGGGTGGGTCGATAACCAATCAACCAGGCTGTTTGGAATAGCTCACATGGTAAGTCCCCACGGTAAAATCATCCAACACCACCATGCCTCCTGGTGCTCCGCCCTCATTTCGCTGCCTGCGGATTTGCTGTTGCCGTTTGGACGTTTGGGAACATGGGGACTTTTAGCACCAAAAAATGAGGTCTAAGATCCAACCATCCAAAATTGGGATTTGACCATCAAATGGGATTTAACAATGGATTGGTTGAAGGGTAACGTTTGCAAAAACAAAATCCGATGTTTCCCATTTTGTTGTTCTTGTTTCTTGGGGGAGGTCCCTGTAAATTTTCCCTTCAACCAATCATTGAAAGAATCTAATCAAGAAGTGAGGATTGAACCATCAATTCAAAATGAGGATTTGCCCTTTGAACATTGGGATTTTAGCACGAAAACGGGGCTGAATCAACCAATATCATGATTTCATATGATTTCAGAAAAAAAAGGAGTTGATCGGCAAATCCGGAATATGTGGATTTTCTCATCCAAACAAAATGGGTCGTCAACCCAAGAAACAAAAAAAATGGATTTGACTTCGACCCAGCATGAATCCCCCGCTTCAAATGGGCACATGTTGGGAGAGCACACTAACCCCGATGTTGTGTGTGCTATGTTAGTTTACCAGCGGGTATCCCATACACAGTGCGATGACCGTACCCCCGTCGGGTTCCCGCCTGATGCGCTTGCAGCAGTCAGAGTAGTGGGCTCGCTGCGGCCTGTGCCAAGTGACGGACATGAAATCTGTTCGATATCTTAAACGAAATCGAAAATAAGGAGACTTCTGGGTGGTAGTTAATCCAAAATTGGGATGCCAAACCTATAAAATGGGGACTTGCCAATAACTTATACACTAAACATGTGATTTCATCAGGTTCAACCAATCAACCTGGAGATAGCGTAAGGATATAACACACTAGAATATACTAGAACTGGGGATGTATGAGCAAACTCACCAGAATCGGCAGTTCGGCAGTTTAACTACAGTCAATCACCATGAAAATCGTTTGGGATCTTGGCGATACTCCCTACTTTTATCCCATGTCGTCGTCGTTAAGTTGAAAATTCAATGAAACCTGTCGAAACCACCCGTCAGTCGCAAGGATTGAATAGTGTTAGCAAACCCATATTTTGATGGTTTATACAACCCATTGATGGTAAACTTGGGGATGGTGGATCCTATTGTTCTTCTACCATTACGATCCGTGACAGCCAAATACACAACTGGCGTCCACGTTCTTCAGACTTACCTACAAACAAATGACCGGATGCCCTGCATTGGAAGTGGGCCAATGACTTTTTGATCTTGTACTTGGATGTGTATCCCACCTAGTCACTGCTGGTTTATAAGACATATGTATCCCAATATAAGTGAAGAGAGGTGCGAACATCCATCTGATCGGACCCGGACGGTAGAAGCGCCGAGTAGGTGTCGACACCGCTCCCGATCTCCAAATTATTAGAACATTTTGATCTTCTGCAGACATGTTTTTCCTGAATTGCTCCAAGCCGCCTGTATGTAAATGACCAGTTCTGCATCGCCGACCCCTTCAGAGTCAAAACGACAAGCTGTGACCGTTTTGAGCACATGCGACGAGCCCTAGAACGAAGAAAATGGCGGACGCTGATGTCCTCTTTTTCATGTACTGCGGTGATTTGTATAGCAGAACACTTCACTGAATTGAAGAATGGGGCTAAAATCTGTGCAAATAAGTTATCACAACACAAGGCAGATGCATCCCATGTACTTGCCAAATGCGTCCACATTCCATCACCAACCCCACTTTTCGATTACCCTCCGGCAATTTAAGATAGCTATTGAACAGTATTGAACATAGCCCATTTACAATTGATTGACCTGTAAAAATGGTGATGTTCCATAGCCATGTTAGTTTACTAAAGGATAGAGTCCCAGCTCAAGGAACAAGTGAGCGACAAAAGGCGTCACGCTCAACGTTGATCCCACATGGGGCAAGTGTCCTGGGATAAATGTTGATAGAGTTCAATGTCAAGTTCCAACTTTGACGGTTCAAGGCCAACTTAAATTTTGATGGTTAATCTCCATTTGGGATGCTTCGATTCTACTGGTCACTGTTTCATGGCGAAAGCCTACATGAGTTTGTGAAAAATGACACGATCCTCAGCCTTCTTGATGGTTCAACTATACAAATGTTCACGAGCATTGACAGCATTGATGATGTTTCTCGGCTTTCCATGGTGTTTCATGGGTAATCCCCCATTGTCTCATGGTTTTTGACGGGTTTTTGAAGGATTCACCATGGTTCGCACACCCCCATCCCAGGCGGGTAGCACCTGAAGGCTCCTGGGGCGGCGACTCCACCCTGGCAATCCGCAGTTCAAGGGATTTGACCCACAAGAATGGATGCTTCACCAAAATGTGAATGGAAAAAATGGTGGTTTAATGGTATCGTATGGCGATTTTATGGTGACCCTATGGTAACTTAATCGAGATGTTTGAGGATTTGATGGAGTTTAATGGGATTTACCATAGGGCAAACTATGTAATAGAGATGTGGAAAAACGACCTTTATCATAAAGAATGTGATTGAACCATCAAAACTATTGATCTTGGGTGGAATATGTATGGGGTTCTATATGACCTACAACATGGGGATATGCAATTCGACCTAAAGTTGGAAAGCATGTGCATAAAACCGTCCAAAAAGGATCGAAAAGTGCTAGCTACGTGTGACTAACATCCCATGAGGACGGTCAATTTCAACAGCAGATGCTTTGCTGAACGTCCATGGGGAAAACCTGGGAAAATTATCTACAAATAGTAAGGGTTTCCAACATCTATGTTAGTTTACAGTGTATCCAGGACCATCTACAACATGAGAGCTGAGCGCAGGGAGGTCACATCATCTTTGTTTTCTTCAAGGGGTCATCATCTTCGAGATTCTTCCAGTGATGGCTATGGGTCAAAACCATGTGGTACCCTGCTGAACATGACTTGGATGATTTGGAGATACCCCCATGACGAAAACCCGCAAGCCTCGCATCTTCATGGCCGGTGGAAGTCTCTGGAGCCTGGACAAAAGGATGTTTGCAAAAAGGGGCGTAGTTGAACCATCTACCCTCTGGGTATTTAACACAGCCATGGAAAATCCCCGCACTAAATGGAGGTTTCTAGCTGGGAAAATCATCCAAAATTAACCATTTTCCATAGCTATGTTAAATAACCAGATAGTATATTCAAAAAAAAAGACAAAAAAAAGATGAGTCTGTTCTGATAGTATAGTCACGCCACACAACGGGCTTGAACATAGGAATTGTTGACCGCATCAAACACACTGCTGCGTTTGAGTCTTGGAAGGTGAATAGGACGGTCTCTGCTTACTGTATATAGATGGGATTTCCATCATGATTTGATTTTCACTTGAGATATTTGGGATCTTTGATACAAGACTGGCGCTGCATGTGTTTTGGTGAACATGAAGCAGAAATACCCTCTTGTAAACTAACATAGCTATTGAAAATGGCAATTTATAGTTGATTTTCCCATTAATAGCATGGTGATTTTCCATAGCAAACTGTTAGTTTACTGGAGCGTAGCTCCCCGACCCTGTTTCCACCCCCTTTTCATCCAATCACGATAACGGCATCGTCATCATCATCATCCTCGTCATCATCAACAACGACAACGACAAGCACATGACAACGACAATGACAGCAAGCAAAAATGCGCAACAACAGCCACCAATTAACAAATTGCAGCTGGTGTAAAACATCATGCAGCTCTTTTCTGCTTGTCTGTGGTGCAACCATTGTTGATCATTGTTCTACTGAGGAATACATGCCATCACTTTCTTGGCCATCATCATTCCCTTACGTGGGTGTTTGATTCCAATGGGGACAAACAAAATGCGTTTTAAAAAACAGAAAAATATGTTATGGAAAACATTGCTTTATACAGTATGTGAAAATCCAATGTTTTATGCCCGCAGACAAGTTTACTGGGGGTGGAAACAGGATCGGGCGCTTATATGCACATGGACATACATACGTATATATATATATATATACATATATTCATATGAATATATATATATATACATACAAAAGAATGTATATATATATACAAAACATCTATATATATATATATACAATACATCTATATATATATATATGTTTATTTACACATCATCAATATACACAAAATATACATACACATGTTTTATCTATATCATATATACACATGGGTATTGTATACTTGGAGAACACACCCAGAATCAGCCCAGATCATCACCACTCCTGCACCACCAACAGCGGCGCTGCCACCGGCGCTGCCACCAGCGCTGCAACCGGCGCCGGCGCTGCCACCGCAACGGGCGCTTCGCGCTTCGCCTCAGCGTCGGGCCTGGGCCAAGAGACTGAAACGGAGAGACGAACTGAGGGGAAATCAAACCTTTTTCTTGGAGGAGAAAAAATGTTATATACATATTACTGTAGCGGTTCATTAGGGATATATATGGGAAAACCATTATAATATATTAATATATATTATGGGAAAATAAGCAACGATGGGACATAATATAACAAAAGATGTATGTATATATTGATACTATGGCGGGATAGTAATCAACAAAATGTTACTGGAATAATTGAATGGGATAAACAGCGGTTCAATGGGGCGGAAATATACTAGAATTGGACATTTACTTGGCGACTATAATCTTTGGGTAATTGGGAAATATAATCTTTGGGTATTTGGGGAATATGGAGAGACTGCAATTCAATTGGGGAACAATTATAGTAATCCACCAATTGGGAGCAATACTCACTGTAATATTGTATGACGAAAATACTACAATCATTCTGGCTGAATTATAAGAATTCACTACCCTGAAAATAGATGAAAGTCATGGCCATGTGGGGATAATTTGTTTCATACAAAACTGTTTAATGACAGTGGTTTTCATACATGTTTGGTTTATATACATAATGGGTTATGTAAAATCAGCGCATACGAAAAAAACGGAAAGAATACGAAGTTGCAGATATAAATATAAACGAACAAGTGTGCTCTTTAGTTCTCAGTTCTGTTGGTGTATGCCTAGTAACTGGTATTCTTGTGAGCTAAACTTTGATGAAATTACTATAATGATCTACCGATTTACCCCAATAAGATGATTGTACTAGTTTCCCATCTTTTTACCCCAGTGAAATAGAGATTCAGATTCAACCAACGATAAGGGCTGGAAAAATGATAGTAATTGTGGTATACTTTGAAATTGCGATTCTGATAGGGAAATGATTATCAAGAAATCAAATGTATTCAAATTTGGGGTACTGTACCCTATTTTCAGATATGGCCATCTATTGATGGGGAAAAAATGGTTTTAAACCACGTGCTGTTGACCTCTGTTTTCAGACAGACCCATTTGCAAATCAAACACGGGCATTTTACAGCATGCTTTGCAGTTGTAAACATGGATGGAACAAACTGGAAAGTTAAAAGGAATCAAAATTGGGATTCCACCATGATTTGGGAATGTGGATCCAGTAAAATTGAAAAACAGCTATGATTGTGGTATTCAAATACCCAGTACACATGGAGGGGATGTACCATGACTTCGGGAGTTCCTGCGAAAGTCTGGTAAAAATAGGGATTCCATCAGCCCAAATTGATTCTTAGCTGACCAAAATGGTCAACTTGGCAAAAAAAACATCAACGAGGATCTACTGTAACCCAATAAAATTAGGGTTTGACCAACCAAAAAAATCGAGTCAACCATCAAGGAAATAAAGTTATTAATTTCGTAGGAATAAAACATCTGGGGTTCCTAAAATGAGAGTACCCCTAAATGTTCCAAAATTGGATCATTTGAGTATTGAAACCCATGGTTTTCCGTTTTAAGAAACCCCCGTATGACTTGCAACCATCTACAACAAATTCCCAAGAACCTTCTGAGATGAGGGTTTCAAATCACCTACTGTCACGCTTAAGGATTAAACAATTTTGGAAACCATGTACCACCAACCAGTGGCCAACAACATGAATTGCAAATTCCTTCAAGGCGAGTCACTTCAACATGCGTTACAACAGCATTCGTTTCAATGGTCTGGGATTGCTCACAAACACTATCTACAATCACTATCTGGCAAACACAAATTTGCATAATCATCAAATAGCGCTTGATTGGTACTTCCACACCCAACCATTTCTTCATCATGTCTTCATTCGCACCATCCAAATTCCATTTCAATCCGTTTCGCCCCATTTTTTGCATGCACACAACTCAGCTGCATGAACGCGTGGCGCGCACGCTCATGTTCCTGAATATATCACAAGTGGATTTCACCTGTCATGATTTAGAACTCGTCGCCATAGCCTTCCTCCTCGCCTTCGCCTCGCAAAAAATGCGTTTAGTTTGTGTTTGAAAAATCATGAAGTGCAAGGACACAAACAAAAAGGCAATCCCCTTCCTGTAACATCAAATACCCCAGAAACCACTGGTTTAGCTAGTTTGGATTTGTTCATTTTGAAGACCCAATCATGGAGTGTCCTTAATGTTGAATGGGTTTGCCAATTATTTTAAGAAATGAACCAGTTGAAACAAAAAAGAGTCTCTTTAAAACAAACAATGTTGGCATTGAAAATCATTGAAAGTGTAGAAAAACACCAAGCCTTCAGCGGTTTCGATGCCGACCTCTTCGTAGTCTTTCCTGAGGCATAGAACTCGTGGTGCCGTTGTGATGTGAACATGTTGCCACTGCAACCCAAAATACAAACCAAAACGGGATTTAATGAGCATTATATACACCAAAAAAATATTTCGGGAACATCAACCGAAACAATGTTGCAGTGAAGTGGATGTTGGACTTAAGTCACCATTGGACGTGCAAAAGCACAAAACCATACATATATATATATATATATACAAAATACTCCTCATATTTTTGGAAATACCGTATGCATACGGAATTTATCTTTGTACATTATACATCATATACAAATGGAAACATGCAGATGTACATCTACATGTGCGTATATCCATATACATATACATATACATATACATATACATATACATATATGTATGGACATACATCTACATATACGTATACATATACACATCATATACATGTAAATTTACATCTGCATATACGCCTCCACGTACATATACATTTACAATCATATACATGCACAACTACATTTTCCTGTAAATGTACAACTACATGTTCAATCATATGCGTTTACAAGTATGTATACATATGCATGTGCAAGTACATGTACATGTACACGTACCGATACAAGTATATTGACATATACGTTTACACATATACACATACATGCACGCTTACGTATAAGTATAGATATGCATGCACATGTACGTACATACATACATACAAACAAACAAACAAAGAAAACATACATACATATCATAACATAACATAACATGACATGACATAACATAAAATAACATGACATACATACATACATTACATACATTACATACATTACATGCATTACATACATTAAATACATCACATACATTACATACATACATACATCCAGACATGCATGCATGCATGCATGCATGCACGCATACATACATACCTACATACCTACATACCTACATACCTACATACATAAATAACATACATACATTACATACATTACATACATTACATACATTACATACATTACATACATTACATACATTACATACATACATTACATACATACATTACGTACATACATTACATACATACATACATACATACATACATACATACATACATACATACATACATACATACAAACCATACATACATAACAAACATAACAAACAAAACATACAAAACATACAAAACATACATACATAACATAAGTTACATAACATACATCACATACATTACATACATTACAAACATAGATACATACCTTCATACCTTCATACCTACATACCTACATACCTACATACCTACATACCTACATACCTACATACCTACATACAAACATACATACATTACATACATTACATACATTACATACATTACATACATTACATACATTACATACATTACATACATACATACATACATACATTACACCACATTACATCACATTACATTACATTACATTACATTGCACTACATACATACATACCTACATTACATACATACATTACATACATTACATACATAGATACATGCATACATGCATACATACATCCACTCATACAGACAGACATACATACATATCTTACGATTGCGTGTCTTTGGCAAGCACAACTAGAAATTTTACATGTGTGCAAATACGGTTCTTACATGCTTTTGTGAAATATCTCCATTGCGAAACTTAAATAGATATGCAGAAATAAGAAAACCTAAGGATACAAAATGAGATCCATATATATATATATGCGTATATATATATATATATGTATATGTAAAATCACGGTAGACATGTGTTGTCCAGCGCCAACGTCAAAACTTCTCCAAGGCGCTCGAGGGCCGCCAAATCCTCCCGAGCTTCAGAGAACTCACCCTCCTCCATGCCCTCGCCGACATAGTGATGGACAAAGGCACGTTTCGAATACCTCGGACATATAGAATTTGATTCCTTCGACAAACAAAAAACGACGCGCGGCGTCGACACTTGTGAAGTGGCGCCTTCAATGGGAGTGGGAAATGCCCCATGTGAGCATCACACCACCATTGTGAAATTTTCCTTGCAGTACATCATATTACTCCATTAGAAAAAATGTGGGTTCGAGTAATCCCCGCCCACCTGAATTGTGTCAAGCATCCTGACATGAATTCTCAGAAATATGCTGACATACTATCGGACATTTCATTTCACAAAAATTCTCACATTCTAGCTGACAGATATTCTAACCTATATTCTGGCATTTGTCTGACGTTGTATCTCTCCCTTATTATTTTATATACATTATTTTCACAGATTCTGACATCCTCATTCTATCGGCATTCTGTTTGACATTTTATCTGGCATAGTGTTCGGCCGCAGCAGGGCCTGGAAAGCCAGCAAACTCGCGATAGAGTGGCTGTGCAGAAGAGGCTGGCGAGGAAGCTCGCAATGATGATGTGCTAGATGGCGATCACGTTGGCTATGATCTTGAAGATTTGGCGATGAGGATGAAGACAAGGAGAAGAGGGAGGACGACGAGAAGGAGGAGGAGGAGGAAGAAGAGCCGGATGCTAGCACACCATCAAACGAGAACAGACCCGAAAAGTCTGCAGATTTTTGGCGGCTTTCATGGTCAATGGTGCACTTAAAGTCACCTAGCGCCAACGTACTCTATCAAGCAGCATAGCGTAGCGAAGGACATGACCCAAAACCAGCATGTGTTGTCTGAAAATGGGGTGTACCAACAATTCATGGCAACTTGAATGGAAATCATGATGATAAACGTCGCCCTTTCTGGTAAAGATCCACATTCAGCACGGAGACCCTATAGTGCACCTTTTACTTCGCAGTAGTTGCAGTCATCCTGCCCAAATAGCCATTGGAAAAAATAGGAACAAAAAAACGCATGGCTCCATCCTACTACAAATGAGCTGAAAGAAAATCTGCGGAAGTGGGCCCCTTATCAGCTCCTTTTGAAGCAAAGCCGTTGAATTAACCTGATTGTTTTTGCTAGCTAAAATCAAGGATGTCCGTTTGGTCACCACCCATGTTTGGTAGCTTTACTACGGTTGCATCTCAAACATCCTGAATGGTCAACGACCTATTCATGAGGCATATCCCATGTGTCTAACTGGGTTATTTCATATGCCTATCACCGACTTTGTCAGTGGGATGCATATCCAAGCGCAATTTTTGCTTGAATTTCCTGGTTGAATCGACATCTATGTGCCAGGTGAAGGCTATCATTTTAACAAGACATCTCTTCACCCACCTCACCCACCCGGCAAACAATATCCTTGGCCCCGAATATCAAACCCCAAGATGGGGCACTAAGTGAGTAGAAATCCCATCAGTCTTCAAACTAAAATGTGCGATTCTGGTGGTGTATTCCCATGAGATTAGGAAACTCCTTCTAGCCCCTTAGCTCCCTTTAGTAGGGATTTCCACCATGTTTCAAAATGCTTCAAGGTGTCTCATGATATTTCAATAGAATTTCCACTTATATATAAATATCAAGAAATTGTTGCAAATTTTATGCAACTCATTCGTTGCAAACCTGATTGTAGTCAATTTTTCGTGGAATGGTGAAAGTTGACAGGTTCCTCCATATCCTCCATTGAACTAGGCCTAAATAGGACAATTTGTTGATGATTTTCTGTGATGACCTCGATGTTTTAAATCAACCGATTTCAAGAATGTGCAATCGGCGGACATCTGCATTTGTCGCAGCCCATGATGAATGATCCAGTTGATCCTCTCATATGGGGGGTTTACCACAAGTCAACCATTGGCTGATATCCCGCTGGTTCCAACAAAAATCAATGAACATGTTTCCAAAGCCCTGGTCAAAATCGCTGGATTGACATCGTGCTGACACTGTGGTCCAGCACATTCGCAGTGCTCATGACGGGATTTGAGCTCAGCAATGCCGGGGCATCACCTCACATGAAACCACTGTTCGAATGAGGGCGCAAAAATTAGGGAAGAGATTTGGCCAACGTATAGGGTTCCGCCATGAGTTCTTGCAGTGCATATGGTATCCACCTAAAATGGATGTGAACCTTTTGGCAATTCTAAGGCGCTGTGTTGTGTTTCTGTCTCTCATGTGCCCCTTTATACCGAGACTCGCAAACCTGTAGAAGCATGACAAATTCACTACCGGCAGTTGCGTGTGCCACATGGTGCTGCAACCTGCAAAACGAAGGAACATCATGGTGAAATGGCAATTCGCGCTTGAATGGTTTCTACTATGTCCAAGGCCGTATCTTGACTTCGTCCGACATTCTTTACTTGTAGAGAAAACAACTAGACGACAGTGTGGCCCGAAAGGAAAGCAGGAGGGAGTAGACGAAAAAAGGTGGGCAGAAGAAGATAGCAAGAAAGCGTTGGATAAATGATGTTGATGGATGACGATAAATGATGATGAGCGAATGTCGATGAATGATGATGAATGAATGACGATGAAGAATATAGAATGATTGTGTGGGTGAGTTCACGATGAATCACAACTCTTGCGTGATGTATGACAACTCTTGTGTGACAACTCGTGTGTGATTGCTATGAGATGTATCTGCTGTGTAGATGATTTGTACGAAATGTATGTGATGCAAATGAATTCGGCAGCTCTTCTCTTGGTGCCGGAGTTCCACTTCCCCTCCGCACAACTTGCGGTCTCACTTTTCTTTCCACGTCGATTTTACACACAGAAGAGCGTTTACACCAAGACACGTTTACACACAGAAGCTTTTACACGGAAAAGCGTTTACACACAGGAGCTTTTGCACGGAAAAGCGTTTACACACAGGAGCTTTCACAGAGAAGAGCGTTTACACCAAGACACGCTGACACAGAGGAACTTTTACACAGAAGGGCGTTTACACACAGACACGTTTACACAGAGAACTCTTTTCACACAGAAGCTTTTACACAGAAAAGCGTTTACACCAAGACACGTTTACACATAGGAACTTTTACACAGAAGGGCGTTTACACAGACACGTTTACACAGAGAACTCTTTTCACACAGAAGCTTTTACACAGAAAAGCGTTTACACGCAGAAGAGCACACGTTTACACACAGGAACTTTTACACAGAAGGGCGTTTACACACAGACACGTTTACACACAGAACTCTTTTTACAAAGCAGCTTTTACATGGAAGAGCTTTTACACACAGACGCGTTTAGACATGTTTACACACAAGCGCTTTCACACAGAAGAGCTTTTACACACAGACACGTTTACATACAGGAGCTTTCACACAGAAGAGCGTTTACACCAAGACACGTTTACACACAGAAGCTTTTTACACAAAAGAGCTTTTACACACAAACGACTTTACACACACGAGCTTTTACAGAGAACAACGTTTACACACAAGAGCTCTCACAGAGAGAAGTCAAAATCGCAATTTTGTCACTTCGACCCTCATTTCGCGCGAAAGAGTTGCATCTGAGATCTCAAAATCGCAATTTTACCTCAGTTTTTGCGCATCGACCCTCATTTCGTGCGAAAGGGTTGCTGTCGACAACTTGAAATCGCAATTTTACATCAGTTTTTGCACATCGAACCTCATTTCGTGCGAAAGGGCTGCGTTTCGCAAACCCGCATTTGACTGCCCCGCCGCCTAAAGAGAGAATTTAGAAGAACTTGAGAAGTAGGAGTTTTTGGTTGGAGTTTTAACTCCTGAGTGCTAACTCCTGAGTACTTGCTCCTGAGTATTAACTCCTGAGTAATAACTCCTGAGTAAATACTCCTGAGCAAGAACTCCTGAGTAGGAACTCCTGAGTCTTAACTCCTGGGTAAGAACTCCTGAATCTTAACTTCTGACTAAGAACTCCTGAGTCTTAACTCCTGAATGGATGATGTAAATGTTGATGATATAGATGATGTAAATCTGATGTGTATGAGATGTATGTGTTTATGATGTGAGTAGAGGTGTTTGGTTGGGAAAAGAAGGAAATTCATCATATACCTACCTTTCTAGGGAAATGGTTTTAGAAGGTATATATAATATATATGTAATTATGCACATATATACTGCAGTCACCTGGGCCACCTCGGCTGAACAGCTTTGAGCATCCCCGACCGCAGCCCCCCACAACCACTCCGAACCAATTCCGTCCTGAAACACTGTCCAGATCCCCTGCCAGCGCAAAATGAGTCAGGATCATTCACAATGATTCAGGTTTGGGCCGGGGGTGATTGGGTGGTATGGGGACACTCAATCAAGGAGTTACAGCACAACATGTGTGCCTTGAAACGTTGCAAGCACATGAACGTGCAGGATCACTGGAGTCATGCCCCCTTTTTTCTGGTTTTACTGCGTACAATACACATGGGTTCGATTGAGCATCGGCGCAACCGGATAGCAACGTGAACATGACAGATCACCTCTTTGAACTGATATGAACTGCACTGCGCCCCGTTCTCCGTTTCAAAGTCCTGGCTACAGGGAGGAGTCATGGGGAGGTTACGGAGAGGGTCCCAAGAGGTTGATCCAAATTTGATGCTGTTCCCCAAGCNTTCTCCGTTTCAAAGTCCTGGCTACAGGGAGGAGTCATGGGGAGGTTACGGAGAGGGTCCCAAGAGGTTGATCCAAATTTGATGCTGTTCCCCAAGCCTTGAGGTCCGCGACATCGCCGCCGAACGACCCAGTTCGACTCAGTTCGACCCAATCCTGCGCATGTCGGTGTGGGTTTGTCTCGAAATTCAGAACCCCAGATTCCATGGCTTATCATCATTTCCCCATTAGAATTGCAATTTTATGGGTAATTATACCGGTATACCATCATTAATCACCATTTCCCCATTGATTAAATAAGATTACTATCCCATATTCTCCCATGGGTATGGCTGGGTACGAAGAACTGATAAGGGGCACAGGAACAGATAATCAAAAATCCCTTGGATGTAAACCCTCTCCACTTTCAATCTTACTTGATCAACCGATCCAGAATTGTTCCTTCCCATGGAGGACACTTCTTAGGACACTCCATTTCAATGGCAAGACATCTCACAACCAAACATCATTGCCTTGGTCGGTGCGTCAAGGCCAAGTTCATGAAGACCACCTCATTGGTGGCATCATTCCTGACCTGCAGGCACAACCCAAAATCAGAGGGTGGCATCTGCCCACAGAACCACCTGGGGTTTTACCACCAAAAATGGGTATCTAGCAAAAGTGGAGTGCTGAGTCATGCACAGATCCAGGCCAAAGTAAGGTTTTGTTTGGGGACGCCAAATGTTCTGGTTTCAGCCTCGTCTGCCAGAACCTCATGGAACTTCAGTCAATACAAAGATTCTGGCCCAAGTTTCAGATATTGGTGGTTCAGTGTTGATATGCCTTGATATGTCCTATACTATTCCCCATCAAAATGGTCATGTGAAGGGTACGCTCAAATTTTCTGACCCATGTTGAGACAACCCTCCACCATTCCTCTCCATTGGACGAGTTGAGTGTTGAGCAGGCTCCAGATCTCCACTCCGCCAGAAGTGCCACATAATGCCGCATAAAAACCACAACAACAACCACAACAATAACAACAACAACAACAACAACAACAACAACAACAACAACAACAACAACAACAACAACAACAACAACAACAACAACAACAACAACAACAACAGGCTTCTCTGTAAGAGCTTCTGTGCGTAGCGGCGTCGCGCTGTAAAAGTTTGTCAGTGTAACAGATGCTGTGTGTAAAGAGCTGTCAAAGCTCCTGTTTGGCGTGGATCCAGTAAGCAAGACTAAGTGGCAGTGAGTAGTAGCAGGTGATCCTGCAATCCGTGCTCAGCGTGTAAAGGACATTATTAAATGCACCGCACCCCCAACCCCCAATCTTAACAAAGGCGTCGAGCTGGGAGTGAATAGCAGCTGTAGGGAAGCGAATAGCAGCTGTAGCAGCTGAACCTCCCACCACCCCACCCCACCCGCCCCACCCACCCATGTTTTCCAAGGCGTCGATCCAGTGAGGAAGAGTAAGTGAAGTTAGTAGTAGGTGAACCTTCAATTCGTGTGCGGCGTGCAGGAAACGTTATTGCATTCACCCCACCCCACCCCATCCCACCCCTCCCCTCTTAACCAGGGCGTCGATCAAGTGGCAGTAAGTACTGGTTAAAACCCGCAATCCGTGTGCAGTGCGCAGGGAACGTTTGGGACAATGGACACAACCACCCAGCCTGGGAGACACATGAAAGAGCACAAGTGAAGACAGACATCAGGAAAGCTGCCGGCTAGATTGGGAGAGAAATGAAGGGAGACAAGTGAAGACAGACATCCGGAGAGTCGGACACAATCAGACTGAGAGAAACATGCAGCAAGACAAGTGAAGACAGACATCCGGAGAGCCACCAGCCAGATCAGACAGGGAGACAAATGAAGGGAGACAAGCGAAGACAGACATCCAGAGAGCCTGACACCACCAGCCAGACAGGGAGACATTAATGAAGAGAGACGAGCCAAGACAGACATCCGGAGAGCCGGACACCACCACCAATCAAACTCGGACACAAATGAAGGGAGACAAGTGAAGACAGACATCCGGAGTGCCGGACACCACCAGCCAGTCTGGGAGACAAATGAAGGGAGACAAGCGAAGACAGACATCCGGAGAGCCCCAAACCAGGAGACAAATGAAGGAAGACAAGTGAAGACAGACATCCGGAGGGCCGGACACCCAGCCAGACAGGGAGACAAATGAAAGAGCCGGACACCACCAGCCACACTGGGAGACAAATGAAGGAGAGCCAGACACCACCAGCCAGACAGGGAGACAAATGAAGGGAGACAAGCGAAGACAAACATCCGGAGAGCCGGACACCACCAGCCAGACCGGGAGACAAATGAAGGGAGACAAGCGAAGACAGACATCCGGAGGGCCGGACACCACCAGCCAAACCGGGAGACAAATGAAGGGAGACAAGCGAAGACAGACATCCGGAGTGCCGGACACCACCAGCCAAACTGGGAGACAAATGAAGGGAGACAAGTGAAGACAGGCATCCGAAGTGCCGGGCACCACCAGCCAGACTGGGAGACAAATGAAGGGAGACAAGCGAAGACAGACATCCGGAGAGCCGGACACCACCAGCCAAACCGGGAGACAAATGAAGGGAGATAAGCGAAGACAGACATCCGGAGAGCCGGACACCACCAGCCAGACCGGGAGACAAATGAAGGGAGACAAGCGAAGACAGACATCCGGAGAGCCGGACACCACCACCAACCAAACTCGGACACAAATGAAGGGAGACAGACATCCGGAGAGCCGGACACCACCAGCCAAACTGGGAGACAAATCAAGGGAGACAAGCGAAGACAGACATCCGGAGAGCCGGACACCACCAGCCAGACAGGGAGACAAATGAAGGGAGACAAGCGAAGACAGACACCCGGAGAGCCGGACACCACCAGCAATTTACAACATCAACAACTTTGTGGGTGGCATCTATGGGTGGGAGATTTGGATTCCATCAAATGAGGCTGCAAGATTGGCTACCACAGGCCTTGATTTCTTGAAGTTCCAGGGGAGGGCTGCCATTGAAGCATACCATGGTGAACGTAGATTGTTTCTGGATATTTTTCCTGATATGCTGACCCAATCCAGGTCTTCGCCATGGGTTTTAAACCCCTTGGCGCTTAGTACCCAAGCTGATGAGGATTTTATAGGGAGACCCTCGCGGCTAAGCCGGAGGGTCTCCCTAAGACTAACCATTTTGAGGACGCTCCAAAGGAGCCTATTAGCTGCAAGAGCCAGTTACGTTAATGCTGGTATCCTGGTCGCATAAGATATCCCTGAAGAGCTTATTATATAGCTTACGTTTTTTTAGCTTCAATTGATTGTATTTGACATGATTTAACAACTAACATGTACAATTTATCCAGGGGCAGCTTCTGAGATCCCAGCGCTGATGCAAATTCACCATCTCCGTCATGAGCAGAAAGGGCACAGAGAGCAGGCATGGACATGCACAGGAGGCAAAACCGGGTTTTGGTTGGGAAAAGAAGGAAATTCATCATATACCTACCTTTCTAGGGAAATGGTTTTAGCAGGTATATATAATATATATGTAATTATGCACATATATACTGCAGTCACCTGGGCCACCTCGGCTGAACAGCTTTGAGCATCCCCGGCCACAGCCGCCCACAACCACTCCGAACCAATTCCGTCCTGAAACACTGTCCAGATCCCCTGCCAGCGCAAGATGAGTCAGGATCATTCGCAATGATTCAGGTTTGGGCCGGGGGTGATTAGGTGGTATGGGGACACTCAATCAAGGAGTTACAGCACAACATGTGTGCCTTGAAACGTTGCAAGCACATGAACGTGCAGGATCACCGGAGTCATGCCCCCTTTTTTTCTGGTTTTACTGCGTGCAATACACATGGGTTCGATTGAGAATCGGCGCAACCGGATAGCAACGTGAACATGACAGATCACCTCTTTGAACTGATATGAACTGCACTGCGCCTCGTTCTCCGTTTCAAAGTCCTGGCTACAGGGAGGAGTCATGGGGAGGTTACGGAGAGGGTCCCAAGAGGTTGATCCAAATTTGATGCTGTTCCCCAAGCNTTCTCCGTTTCAAAGTCCTGGCTACAGGGAGGAGTCATGGGGAGGTTACGGAGAGGGTCCCAAGAGGTTGATCCAAATTTGATGCTGTTCCCCAAGCCTCCAACTCTGCGATCTCACCATCGCCGCCGCTTCCACTGAGATCGACCCAATCCTGCGCATGTCGGTGTGGGTTTGTCTCAAAATTCAGAACCCCAGATTCCATGGCTTTTCATCATTTCCCCATTAGAATTGCAATGTTATGGGTAATTATACCGGTATACCATCATTAATCACCATTTCCCCATTGATTAAAGATTACTATCCCATATTCTCCCATGGGTATGGCTGGGTACGAAGAACTGATAAGGNATACCGGTATACCATCATTAATCACCATTTCCCCATTGATTAAAGATTACTATCCCATATTCTCCCATGGGTATGGCTGGGTACGAAGAACTGATAAGGGGCACAGGAACAGATAATCAAAAATCCCTTGGGCAAACATCATTGCCTTGGTTTGTCCCGATGTGCGTGGAGTCGGGCCCGGGTCATCGCCATCACGCAGCCAGAACTCCAAGGCCAAGTTCATGAAGACCACCTCATTGGTGGCATCATTCCTGACCTGCAGTCGTTCCACTCTCTTCGACCCAATCCTGCGCATGTCGGTGTGGGTTAGTCTCAAAATTATGAGAATTTGTTTGGTAGAGACTGGGGTATTGAAAATGAATGGTTTTTGCATTTTATTTGCAATAAATTTGCGTTTCTGATTTGCATGTTTTTTGC
>BGPT01001153.1:68145-84468 GCA_003297045.1 Symbiodinium sp. clade C Y103 | reverse complement strand
TTCTCATTTGCAGATTTTTGGCGTTGGATTTGCAGCATGTTTTGCTGAATCGTGGAATTGCATGGTTGAAAACTAGTGGTGCACCTTCCACACAAAATGCTAAATTTTCCATGTTTTAAATCATTTTTTTCTATATTCCCGCCACTTTTTTGTGCAATTTGGAGGTGTGTCTGGGAATCGAGGAATTCGCAAGCGCANGCTAAATTTTCCATGTTTTAAATCATTTTTTTCTATATTCCCGCCACTTTTTTGTGCAATTTGGAGGTGTGTCTGGGAATCGAGGAATTCGCAAGCGCAATTTTTTTTGCATTTTGTATGCAAATTGGAGGTGCGTCTACCGAGGAATTCACAAATGCAAATTGTTTTGCAAATTGTTTTATTTTTTTTACAAATGCTTCACGGTTTTCGCGCTTTGGTGCAATTGTTTCGCAAATTTTTGACAAATATTTTACAAATATTTTACATTTTTTTTTTACAGATATTTTACATTTTGTTTACAAATATTGTACAATTTTTTTACAAATATTTTACAATTTTTTCGCAAATTTCCTAGGCTTTTTCGGCTTTTCTACCTTTTCCCCAGGTTTTGCAAGGACATTGGAAAATTTGTAAAATATTTGTAAAATATTTGTANTTTTTCGCAAATTTCCTAGGCTTTTTCGGCTTTTCTACCTTTTCCCCAGGTTTTGCAAGGACATTGGAAAATTTGTAAAATATTTGTAAAATATTTGTAAAAAAATTGCGAAAAAAATGCACAAAAGCGCGAACACCGTGAAACATTTGAAAAAGAAATGTAAAACAATTTGCACGGTTCCCAGACGCACCTCCAATTTGCAAAAAAAGTGCACTTGTGTGAATTCCTCGGTTCCTAGACGCACTTCCATTTTGCGCAAAATGCAACCTGCCGAGACAATTCGCACAATGGAAAAATGCATTCCTNAAGTGCACTTGTGTGAATTCCTCGGTTCCTAGACGCACTTCCATTTTGCGCAAAATGCAACCTGCCGAGACAATTCGCACAATGGAAAAATGCATTCCTCGGTTTCCGGACACACCTCCGATTCGCGTAAATTTTGCCAAAGATTTGCAAAATACATCCGCCAAACACAAAATGCAAGCAAGAACACAAAACCAGAATAGAATCAAAACCACCGATGAAAACACATGCAACAAAAATACAAATCCAAAATGCAAAATGAAATGGCCACGCAAAAAAAATACAAATCGAAAATGCAAAAAAAATGCAAAACAAAAACAAAAAAAAACACAGTCTCCAATCCCTACCAGGGACGCACTCTCATAAATTCAACCAACAAAATGTGGATTTGACCAACAAAAAATTGGGTTTAACAAACAACACTGCGGATTTCATTACAAATCGAAGGTTTTATTCTGACGAAAATAAATGTTTAAGCAGCAAAATGGTGGTTTACCCAACTATAGATACGGGGTTCACCAATGAAAATGGGGATGGAAACACCAAAAAGGGAGTTAGTTGCGACCGATGGATTCAGCCAGTAACATCTCTTGGGGGGGGTTCAACCAGCATGCATGCGGACTTCCCTGAGAAACGTTCAAACTTAAGCAATTAAATGTGCAATTTGCGATGGTTTGAATCCCGAAACATGGTGGTGCAACCAGTACACGCTTTGGATCAGTTGGGAATGGGTCGGAATCTAGGAGCAGGGAAGAAATTGTCGTCATGCTTTGGAGAAAAGATTATTTGGTTTTAAGGTATAACCTAGGTTTGAACCATATACACATACATACACATAATCACATCATATCACATCTATCTGGAATCCAAACGAAACTTCTCTTTTGGCGTGGTGATCACCTCCAAAAGAAAAGAACTTTTGGAGCTGGTGAGGAGAGCCCTCTCTGCGCGTTATGCCGAATATGGGGGTCAAGTCATGGGTCATCCCTGAATTGGGGTATCATCACTTTTCCATGGCTACAGATGCTGCTTGCTATCCAACCTCCTGTCAGAATTTCCTGAAGCAGAGGTATATACCTCAAACCATGGGTTTCTCCATTAAACAAGACCAATGACTCGGATAATTGTTGGGGTCCTCAATGACTCAGGAAACCCCCCAGGTATGACAGGCTAGTGCAATCCAAGGGGCTCACAGATCTTACAAAGTCCTTTGCAAACTTTGTCAGACCCTGGCAGTGTCGTTGCAGCGTCTGTCACCGGGTGGGATTGCTCTGAAAAAAACATGACACACATGCCTGGCAAGCCTAGTAGCTCAATTCCCCCAGGAGGAATTTCAATGATCCTAGTTGATTACCTGGCGGATAGGGGTTGGAAGATTTGTTTCCACTATAAATTACTGATTTTCAGGGTCAAACTGTGAATTGAAAAGAGGGTAATTGAGAATGATAATATATAGATATACTGACCTATTTATCCTACTATATCCCCAACGCATACCAATATACTGGTTGGTTACCCTCTGGTAAACTAACATAACTATGGAAAATCAACATTTTTAATGGGAAAATCCACCATTTCTATGGCCATTTTCAATAGCAAACTGTTAGTTTACCAGAGGGTAAGTACCATATTCATGGGTGATATTCCCAGATTCTCCCCATTAAAACGTTCCCAGCGGCCTCCGAGATCATCACATCGTTCTGCAGCAAGTGCTGTCGCTCCAGATCCTGGAGCGGCATGGAGAAGTCACCGATGTTTTCGGTCGTGGCAACCAGCAATGAACGTTCCAAGATGGGGGGGTGCATTCAGCAGCAAAATGGAGGGTTTATAATGGAACATGCACATTTTTGAATGGATGATTTAGGGGTAGCCCCATGAATTGGAAATTGCCATATGAGATGTATCTCCAAGTATGAAGTATACATAGAATATCCCTTATATAATATATGGGACTGAAAACATGTTATACATATATATATATAGATATACAGATTATAAACCACGGATCCTAAGTGCTTAGTAGGGATCGGGTCAATGGAATGATTATTAATGCTTATTATTGGTCATTCCCCCATTCCCTACTAAGCATCAGTGAGTAAACGTTCCAAGCTGTGGATACATTACCAGCAATAACCAAAAAACACCACTGTTTCTTACCATCCAATTTTTTTGGGTTTCCAGCAGATTTTCCCGCAAACCAATCCAATAATGGAGTAGTAAATACGATAGATTGTTCTCCTATCTTTTTAGGGGTTACTATACACCATGTAGCAGCGATCATCCTGGTGAATAAACATGTACAATATGGCATAATCATGGGATACATACGGATATACCGCTGCAACTATGGAAACACATGCGCACTTATTGACTGGAACTGCAGCTTTCTTTTGCCAAATGTGCCCCACAAGCATCTTCTTCAGTCTGGCTGCATCATCTCATTTTTTAAGGGACAATCGATCCAATCTTAGATGGCAAAACAGTAGGCCATCAACCTACTCAAGCAAGGTTGACCGCGACATCCACCAACCATTCACAACAAGGATGGATCCACTACCAGTAGTGGAAGCCACTGACATCCACCAACCAGTCACAACTGGTGTGTCACAGAAAAACACAGTAGAAGTGAAGGTTGTGATCAACGACCCTCGTGATTTAGGTGTGTCTCTAATTGGGGTACCACAAAACCTATGGTTTTCCTCTTGAAAACCACCATTTCTTCATGACTTTTGGGTCAACCAGTTCAATAAACATATATTAATATATATATATATAACTATATATATTAATGATAAAAAGATACCAAAGTCATGGAACCAAAGATATCTTTTTAATATTAGAGAAACATAGATTCCAAATCGGATATCCTTTATCTTGATGATTTCTGGGTCCCCCATGGGCCCAGCATGTCCCATGTCGATATCCAGCCATGGAATCTACGGTTGAAACATGTTGATACCATGGGTCCCACAGACCCATGATGTTTGAACATGTCCTGTAAATGGTCCAAACTCAAACTGGGATCCAGAATTCTCCGACCGCAGGTGCAAATAACGATCATACATGAAAGTTGGGAATACTTGGGCTGCCAACCAAATTGAGCTGCATCCTTTCAAAGTATTCGTTCAACGCTACAGAAATCTAGCCAGCAGTCCTTGCCTCGGCGGTGTTGCAAATGGTTCAATCAGATCCCATCTTTGGATGTTTGAATCCACACGTTGATGGGCTTTGGCGGGCAGATCACCATTTTTGGATGGGGAAATCTATATCAACATTTTGGGCAACACCATGCAACACCTACAGTACCTTTTCTTTTTTTTTGTTCCGTAAATTTCCCCGTTTCTTGTGGAAATCCTGGCTTGAAGGAGACCCCGGCACCTCGGAACTCAGTGGAATTCGCTCTTCGCCTCGCACCTTCTGCGGGGTTTGCCACAGAGAAAACGTGAATTTGGTGTGCCATTGTCAAAAGATGGTGCATGGATGTTAATGTGGTAAGTGCATATTGACCCCTCATAATGATGCGATTACCAGCCCTTGTTATTATGGGAAAATTATACACAACATTTGATCATGATGATCATGATGCATGTCGATTAAAAAGTCGTCACACCAACAAAATGCATGGAAAGGTTGGAAAAATCAAGTAAACTGTGCCATTTGTTACAACAATAACTTTTTTGGATGGCACAGCAGTGTTTTTGCTAGGTCCAACTCGAAGAGTCTTGTAACTAAACGAACTTACAAACAATTTCTGACAACACAAAAATGTAGAAAACTTCTGTAGTAGGTTTGAGGGGTCTGAAATGGCTAGAAATGGTTGTTTTTCATGAATTGCCCAAATATTGTGTTTCATGTTTTCTATGGTGCATCTATTTTTGATGTGTATGGGACCCCGTTTTGCCCCTGCAATCTGTATGAAAAAGAAGTGCAGATATGACACAATACGGATTCTCACTTTAGATTACTTTAGATGGTCACATACTTACATCCAAATCGTTTGCATATTGAAGTTTCTATCTTGGGCTTTCAAACATTGGAAAAACAATTTCAAAGCACATGTTTGGTTGCTTCATGTGTCGTTGCTTGATGGTTCAATCCTCATTTGGGTTTGTCTGGAGGTGCACCCCTAAATCCGTGGGTTGATCATCATTTGCATTTGAACGTGCGACATTTCGGAAGGACATATATCCCGTTTTCAAACAGACCCACATGTCAGATTCTTATTTTTGACAACCAAACCATCATCCCAGTGTACCTGAAATAACCAACTTAATCCCAACCTTCAGTCAAAACAAATGTCATAGGCATAATTTTGACATATATCATATTTTGACTGACTAAATCCCTGGCAGGTGGGATTCCCAAGTTTGCTGTAGTGGCAGCTTTGCAGATCCTGTCGACTTCTTCCACAGAGCGCTTCTCGTTCATGTCCTTGAGCCTTCTGGGTAGGATGCAAGCATCAAACTTCTGTCTGTTGCTGTCTGCCCGGGACATGACATAGGAGATGGCTATTTGTGCCAACTTACTCTTTTCCAGTCCTTCCATCTTCTCTTGCATGTCGCCCTCAAACCCGATGGGTAGCAAACCCAAGTTTGGAAGGGTTGCAAGCCAACAAAATATATCATTATATCCTCCATGACCATGGAACATCACCAAAGCCCACTGGCAAGATCGGTTTTGAGGATGAAACTCAGATTGCAAGCTCGCTCCCAAGTTTGTTGTAATTTTTGTTGGTTGACATCAAATCACCATTGAATCATCATCAAATTCATCATCAAATCAGCACTGAATCCCAGTAGATTCCCCAAAATTCTCATTAACCCCTCTTAAAATCTCATTTTCCCATTGAACCAAATCCTCATGGAACCAGTGTCAAATCATCATCAAATCAGCATCTTAAACCATAATAACCCCCGAGTTCTTTTCATGTTTCACCACCCGCAGCGGGATGATCATGCTGCCTGCTTCTCGGAACGCGAGGAGAGGCGTGACCGCAGGGCGCTGGCTGCAGCATGCATGGTGTTGCGTCCACGAGCTGGTGATTCTATCAATGGAGTGGTTCAACTTGCTCCATGTTCAACAGGATTGATGTTTTTAAAGTTTATATTAATCTGAAGTATTCCCCAAGGATATAAGATTTTCCCAAGCATGTGTCGAGTTTAAGGGAAAATGTCAAGAGAAGCCCCCAGAAGGATAGGTTTCTGCTGGCTTATACAGTAGACTCACTGGGATTTATGGTGGATATATCTATGGTTGTAAACCAACTTATAGCTAGGGGGCCCTTCCTGTTGGGAGATAATCAAGATGAATCCTGTTTCTCATTTGTGGCAAACATTCACCATGGACCAACGAAAGCAAGGTCTATGGTTTAGCTTGGAGGTCTCCAACTCATCAACTCCTGATGCAAGTCTCTGGAATTTGCAAACCAAACGATCATGGATTCAAAATTTGCAAGGGGATAATCTTGTCCGTTCAATATGTCAACAATCAACTGGGCTAGAATTCATGGGTTTCAGTTTCAACATGGAAGAATCCATCTAGAAGTCATGAGTTTGCTACGTGTATCCTGATCCATCATTTCTGGCTGCTGTTGCTTCGCTGAAGCCTAAATTCAGCTGAACCCCATGTGTTCTGGGGCTGCCAACTTGCAGCTGCAAAGCGTTTTATCACCGACTTGATGGCACTTTCTGAGGTGATCTGCCAGGTTTATAGTTTGATAGTAAGCTTAAGCTATGACCCAACGGTTTCAAGGTACATCTAGGATCTCTATATTGTCCCTTGAAGGATATTGTCCCGTTTGGATTATCAAGTCTTCATCTTCCTCGACATAGAATCATCTCACAAACACGTTTGGGTAGAGGATGTCAAAACTCTGGCATCCTGCTAGTTGGTTGAATCCCAAAAATGATGCCAGAACATGGCTCAGATGGTGTTATTAGATGCAATCAGAATCACCGAAATTGTCCCAAGGGTGCAGCAGCAAAACTAGTCACCAGGCACAGTTCATTGGACCCGGTGACAACCACCCAAGAGTTTCGTGTCGGTGCAATCAATCGCACGAGCTTAACATGATTGGCTGGAGACCCAGTGCATCCATCTGGATACCCTCTGGTCTCATCAAACGTGGCTGGCCAGAAAACCCTCTTTGTCAATGGAAGATTTAATATGTTTCAATGGGAAAATCATCAAACTAATTACTAATGAGGGGTTTTCCAGCAAGGCATGTTTGACTACCGGCGGGTACCTCTGAAAATGAGGGATCCTCAAAACCATGGGTTTTTAGACTAAAATCGTCGAAATACTTGGATCATTTCCCCATTCCAAGAAACTACCATTTTATAAATTCTTACAAACCATATAAAATGAGCAGTTCCACCAAACAGGACCAACTTTGAAGGGTTCGGGGGTGTCTTCCGAATTGACCCATGATTATCATCTTTCAGTTTGCTAAAAACATCCAGGGTAAGTAGCATGCCTGACCATATTGTAAGCTGGAATATTCCCTATTGATACAATGAAATGATATTCACACCTAGATTGATGGAGAGCCTTCCCAGTTGGATTTATGGTTTGTTTACATGTACATATACAATGTGTATACGGGTTATGTGTAGGTTTCCTAGAATAGGGTTGCCTCAAATCATCCAATATAGGCCAATGGGGATCCTCCAATTTGAAGAAACCCCCCATCTATGGGTTGTTTCTATCGGGTTATGATCTCCACCTGAGGATTTCGATCAACTGCACATCCAGCCCCACTGTTTTTTTGAACCAATGCAGCGCAGGAGGTGCGGCCATCCCACCTCGTGGGAACCGGGGTGCCCGAAATCTCGGGACGGCAACAAACTGGGCATGTTTTTTTTTTTTGATGTCAATTTTGCGGGGAAAATCTTGATTTCAAAAGAGAACATGGTAATTTTATGGTAAATTTATGGGATTTACCGTAGGAATATGGGGGAGACAATAATGAACTGAACCATCAATAGTGGTGGTAATCAATTCGTGAAAAAACACGGTTGCTTCAGCCAACTTGTGGCGAAGGATAGCCACTCATCTTTATTTGCCCAGTGTACCCCTCCCTGCGTCTGTTGGGAGCAACCCTGATTGTATGGGCGAAATAACATGTTTTTTTGTTGAATGACAACAGAAATATAGAACAAACATGTACAAAAAAAATATGCGCACATTTACCCATTAACAAATGATTGTCAAGTCCAACCAGCAGATGTTTTGATGGTAAATGACAACATCTAGTATATACACCCCAGAAAACAAAACATTTTTTTGGGCATGTTGCGAAAATTCCCAAAATGGACCTAAGTGGTAGGAATTTGGCAAATCCTGCACGGTCATTTCTTGGGTTACCACATTTTAAGTTTTTGTAGCGAGGACATGATGAAACGTCTACCATCATTGACACATGATAACAAAACACATTTAAGGACCCGTTTGATGGATACTTTCCACAAACTCAACCACCATCTGAATCGGTATCCAAAGACCACCTTCTTGAGGTCACCCACCATGAGTCTTTTGGTGATTGTTGGTTTCATCTTTGCTCCATCGTGTTGCTAACATCTACACGTGACAAGAAACACGTTGGCTTTCAGAAGCGCTGGAATCGCAAGTGGGTTACGACCCCAATCACAACCATCAACCCCACTTGCCCTAGCGACCAGTAGTACTGCACAAGGCGGTGGCGGGAGTTTCAAAGATAGAAAACTTATGAGGGGTGAGTTGTCGTGATGCATGGATGGCAGAGCAAACCCACAGATGGACCGAAAGGCAGCTGAGGCTCTGAGTCTCTGTGTGGCTGTCTGGCTGTCTGGCTGTGTCAGTCTGTCTGTCGGTCTGTCTGTCCGTCTGTCTGTCCAGCGCTAGCTATCTTTCTTTCTTCTCATGTATCTATGTATCTATGAATCTGTGTCCATGTATCTATGTGCTTATGTATATATGTATGTATCTATGATTCTTCGTGTCTATGTATCTATGTGTTTTTATGTATATATGATTATATAATGTATCTATGTATCTATGTGTTTATACATATACATATTTATGTATCTGTCGGTTTATGTACAAATGCATCTATGTATCTATGTGTTTTTGTATCTATGTATCTATGTGGTTGTTTATGTATTTATCTATCTATCTACCTACCTACCAATGTTTCTATCTACCTATCTACCTATCTTCCTCTATCTATCTATCTATCTATCTATCTATCCATCTATCCATCTATCCATCTATCCATCTATCCATCTATCCATCTATCCATCTATCCATCTATCCATCTGTCTATCTATCTACTTCTCTATCCATTTGCCTGTCTGTCTCTCAATCTTTCCCAATCTCTGGATCTCTCTCTTTCTCTCGCTCTCTATTTCTCTCTCTACCTCTCTCTCTCTATCTCTCTTTGCGTATCTATCTGTCTGTCCATCTATCTATCTATCTATCTATCTATCTATCTATCTATCTATCTATCTATCTATCTCTCTCTCTATCTCTCTCTCTCTCTATCTCTATCTCCATCTCTTTCTCTATCTATCCATCTAGCTATCTTTCGATCTATCCATCTATGGATCTATCTGAAAGGAAGCAATTATGCGAGGCAGTTGACAGGTCCAAAACGATGCAATTCTGCGACATTTCCTCAACAAGTTGAAGAGTAGAGAAGAGTAGGGCAGAGAAGTCCTAAGTCCAGCTGCCTGAAATAAAAAAGTCTTAAGTTCAGTTGCCTGAAGTAGAGAAGTCTTAAGTCCAGTTGCCGAGAGTAGTAGCGTAGAGAATAGTATAGTAGAGTAGACTTGAGTAGAGTAGAGTTAAGCAGCGTAGAGTCGATTAGGGCTGAGTTGCAACGCCCTGTTGGTAGATCGCATTGGAACTGTTGCATCAAGGATGAGATGTGAGGATTTGCGCGAAACATTCCGTTTTTTAGGGTAAACAGACATTCCGCTGCGGAGAAAAAGTAGGTTGGCTTGCGCCATGGGTGCGGGCATCCTCGCTTGAACGCGCCCATCCCTAGGCTTTCTGCGGTCCCCACCGCCCCTACCTGATGATTTGCTCAATGAAAGTGATTTCCTGAGCCGATGGTAAGCCGTGGTAGAGCCGTAGAGCGTCTTTAATGTCTTGGGCAAAATTCATCAGATTGGGTGAGTTGCAAAAAAAAATGATGTGCGGAATGCATGGCAAAAGTCGAAGACAATTCGAACGTTTTCAGTGCCGAGGCTGAGCCAAGGACTTTTTGAAACATGCAAAGCGCGGTCTGGACTTTGCTACCTTTTCGCACAAGTTGGTCTTCCTCTACTTACTCTCTCTTCTCTGACTCTTCCCAAGACTCTTGCTGCATCTGTCCATAAATCGGAAGTTTGACATCTCTTAACTTCCTTCGATAGCTGGGGTTATCACACCCTTACTAGCTGGGGTGACCCACAAAGTAAGTTCCTCCCAAGCGATCAATCTAGCCAGAGGAGTCTTGCAGCCGACACTTTCGCAACCAGCATGGATATCCATGGATGACCTGTTCTCCCCAACCACCACGGTTTCCCCAGCCACCTGTGAGAGATGGTCAAACTTCAGAGGAGTTCCCTTTGGCAGGGATACAGAAAGACCTTGGAGGCGGCTGGTGCGATGTCGATGCCAGAGAGTCAAAATCTATGATCTTTCCATAGGCTTTGTCTGACCATAAGGTACACCCATATCCAGCCGTTTTATCGTGATTTTTTACTATTGGCCAACAATTCTGGGTACCCATTGCTGGATGAAGCTAGGGAATATATTCCGTTCTACTATTCTACAGCCCATAATTTGATATACTGGTTATCTATATACATCTATGTTATGGTTTCTAAAAATCTGCCTGAATTACAGAAATTCACCAACTTGAAATTTGCTGTTGCTAAGGCCCGCCGGGCACAATTCCCCAAATCCTAACGATCATTCCACTGACACCGCGAAGTGAGGTCATGATCAAATTTATCAATGTATATTATATATACATATATATATATATATATTTATATACATACAATATGTATATTGTATAAACACATATATTCATATACTACCCATTTTCAATGATGCTCAATGATGTTCGAATGGCCGAGGCGAAGAAGGACTAGGCCGCTTTCAGGTCGCGGATGCCATGATCAGGGTAGAACCCTATGACTGGGATGTAATTCACAGATGACATCTTGATTGCTTTCTGGGATGGTTTATTGTGTTTTGCTTTACCAATCTTTACCAGTTTTTTTAAGCAAGATAAGCATCTGATAAACTATGGATATCTATGGATATACCATCTGGAGGTTGAAGGTTCACACCCAGGGATGTGGATCCGTTGCTGCCCCTAACAGCCAGTCAAACCGCGAACTGGTATTTCCTCAACATCAGCCCTATCTGGGTAACAACACATCGGATCTTTTGGGTTGCCCTATTGTGGCAAACACGCTTAGATGCAGCTAATTGGGTTTGTTTGAAGAAATAGGCTACCCCTAAATCCATGGGTTCCTTATCATAAGATGGTCATTCTGTAGATATACACACCATTTCAGACACACACACACACAAATATTATCAAACAAACTCAGTATATAGACTATGAGAAGACCCCAGTGTATTGTGAAGTAAACCCCTGTAACCATCAACCGACCACACACCAAGCATCATTTGTAATGGATTTCTCAATGACATAATCAGTTTAGCTTGGCAAAACATGTTGAACCCATGGATGGTGTTTCCAGCACTTGCTGTGAGGGTGAATTCGCTGGAGGACATGTGTCTGAAATCGCTTTCCTTGTCAGTCTGGGTCGCTTCAAACGCTTTCACGGGCAGGGCAAAGCGGATGTGAAATCCCAGAACAAGGAGCCAAACTTCATGAATCTCCTGCCACTGTGAGGCTGCAAGCTGAACCTCTTGGCGACATGGTATGCCCCTTTCGACACCAAAAGTGGCTATGCCGCACTGCAAAACACGGATGTTGCTATCTTCAACAGAAAGAAGCTTGAAATGCCGGTCTACTACCAGCACAAGATGATGTCTGTTACCCTATGCATTCTGATGTTGTCTGTCAAGATTTTGACAATAACATCATGTCCCAGATTTGATGATAAATCTCCCTGCAATAGCTAACCATCAACCAACTGGGTTTTTGAAACCGCTTGAAGCTGATACTTCATACCGTTCAACCACCAATGAACCTGGGAAGCCCTGCTGTGGTTCGCCAAAGGTGTATCGGTCAAGGTGGACCTTGGGGTCAGGGGCAATCACTTGAACCAGCATATTTACTATTTGGGGGTGGGTCAAAACCTATCATTATCCATTTTAGTGGGATGAACCTCCATTTACCAGCTATTTTGAGGTTCATTAGGTACCAAGGTTTTGACTGATAGCCACTTGATGGCCACTAGTTTCATATGCATAAACGACACATAATGACAAAGGCCGGGTACCGCGGGTACGGCAGTCCCATTGATAGCAAAAACACGGATTTAATCATCCAAGATCCAACCAGTTTTCCTATTGCTTTTCAACCAAAAAAACAGGCCCAATCTGGGTTTCGCATATCACTGAGTTCCCATGCACCACGTACGTCAAAGCTGGATCCTGTGGGTCGTGATGCGATCCAATCTGTTTTGGGGGTAAACTAACAGTTTGCTATGGAAAATCACCATTTTTAATGGGAAAATCCACTATAAATGGTCATTTTCAATAGCTATGTTAGTTTACCAGAGGGTATCCTGCCTATCGTTGGGGAATTGCTGAACATCATCCCATTTCTGATTGCAAAGGAAACAAAATGGAAACCACCAAGCATTCTAATTGCCTAAATATCCGAACTTTTGTTGGTTCTCTCGTCATCTGTGTCAGGGTCAAACCGTGGTATGTAGGGTGCAGTCATCCCACCATCATTAGGGATTCCTAGGAGAATAGACATCTTAACCCTATGAAAATATATGAAGGGGAGATGACTATACCCCTTTCATGGCACAATACCCCATGTCTGACCATGGCACATACCTTGATATTTGCTGACTATACTTCACCCCAGGAATCGTATGAATCGTGTTCGTGGGTAATTTCACTTTAATCAAAGATGGATCCGACTTACCCTACTGGATTAACTGCGGTATATAACTCACTAACTGAAATGAACCACAAAGTATCCCCATCTTTCCCACCAGTTTGACAGGCGCTTCACAAGGAATCACTAACCAAGGAGGTGAAAAGCCACCTCGCGACCGGCAGAAGCCACGACGCACGCGAGGACCTGGTGAACATCAGCCCTGGCATTAGTCACATCGACCAAAACTCTGGTGGTTTACTGCTGAACATCAAAACAGCTTCTGAATGGATGTTCATTCTCCCCAAATATGGTATAATAATGTATAATAGTACTCCCTAAAAAGTTAGAACAGATTCGAAAAGTGAAATCGGACCCCAAAAAAGGGAGATTATGTTTCTATCTGTTTGGAGGTTACCGTAATGATAGCTTTTGACCCATCCACACATATCTGAGACCTGTCCCCTGGCGCAGAAGTCGGGTCCTGCGAGCTTGTTACTTCCACATCGCCACCACCCACAGTGTCCAGGGAGGCAAGGCCGCCTGTGACTGGGAGGGTCACCTGGTCACCTTTGGGCGAAACTCTCCTTTGGGCAAGGTGACGAAATCACCATGAAACATGGATTTTGACATGACTGGGGGGAGCAGAAGTAAACTGATTCCTTTTCAGTACTGAAAAAAATCATACCCAGGTTGGAAGAGAATCATCAAGTGGTTGGAAGAGTCTTAGTAGCTCCTTGGCTCCCCATTTGAAAGGGCATGTGGACACCAATAGCTCCTTAGCCCTCCACAGCACTGGATGGGTTACAGTACTGATGATGTAGCCAACAAATATGGGAGTCATTGACCAACAAAGACAAAGATGCAGCCACAAATCAAGAGTGTTGCTGGAAAAACCCCGTGAAATGAGGAACATGTAGGAAAATGACTGACAAACTGATGTACAAGCCATCTTTCAGTCGGTATTCTAGCGTGCCAGTGAGAAATATGGAACATTCCGTCTTCTCCCTTCGTATCAATCGCTAGATGATTTGGGCATTTCCATTTGCCAGATTGTTTTTTTTTTGGGGGTAGGACTGAAAACCAATGAATTTTCCTCAAAAGTGAAACTATCCGACTCATGGCCGGTCATGGATATACTGCGAAAAATCTTTCGCTGGAGGGCCGCCCAAATTCTGGACCCACAAAGCTGACAGCATCTGAACAAAAATCCATCACTGCAGATTGCGTTGTTACCACGATGTCTGCTACTTTCGTTCCATAGTTGTGAATGAAGCCTATCACACCTCGGTGCACCATCGAAGAGTCCAAGGACGCTGCTGTAAATCTGACACAACGCCATGTCTTGCGTCCTGACACAACGCTTTCCTCAGTAGGTTTTGGTCCCTGGCTTTGCGCGCTTGGCTCAAACAAGATGTCGAGTGCTTGTTGCGAGGCACTGTCTGATCTGAGTTCATCGACGAAAAGTTGTTGCCTTTGTGGTTTTGTTCCCATACACGGTGGAAATCCTCTTCCAGCAACAATGGATTTCCACATTGATTTTTTTCTTCAGATTCAAACCCAAACCAATCAGGGCCCTCTTTTCCATCATCTGCAAAGAATTGGGCGTCGGATACTTTGAACCCATCACGACTGTTCTTGGTAGTTTTAAACCTTCTACACCCCCTGACCTATTTCACAAAAGGTATATGATATAGATTGTATATCAAGAACATGTTCACAAAAAACATCATACACCTCCACAAAAATGATTATGATTGGATGGCATCGTCATCGTCATCATCATCATCATCATCATCATCATCATCATCATCAACCAGTTGGGTTAAATATACCCATGACATTCATATATATATATATATATATTTATATATCCCCATTCATCCGTGTAACTGTACTGGATCATCATCATCCTCCGTTTCGTCCCATCTCGTACATCAACATCTCCGTGAACCGTTACAGTAACCGCCCGCCTGCAAGGCCGGTCCCCAAAGTTTTCAACCAGGCCTCAAAGGTGGCTCGGGGATCCATGCTCGAAGTTGGTCATGGGAGGATTTTACATAAAGGAACCATCAAAACGATTCATAACAGTTTCCACTCAATATACCATGGTTTTAGTCGGATTCTCAGTTTTCGATCTTTTTGATTGCGTTTTGATTGTATACCCGAAATTGACAAAGATGAGTTGTTTCAAGCTGAGAACAGATGGGAATGAGGGACTTTCTCCGCGCGTCTACACGGGGTATTGTTGTCGTTGTACAGGTCACTACAGTAAACCGTCATAAACCATCCCAAAACAGTATTGTCCTTTTAGAAAAAATGAGGGACTGGTTTGGTATACTACTGTCGGTTGTCATTTACGTATGTGGGTTTGAAAATGGGGGCACCCCTTTTTTTCCATCACAAAAAAAGTGTTGTGTCTTTTCTTGAGCCATTTCAACATATGGGTGTGTCTGAAAATGGTGTATACCCCCGATTTTTGCAATCTAAATAGGGATACCCTCTGGTGAACTAACATAGCTATTGAAAATTGCCATTTATAGTTGATTTTCCCATTAAAACATGGTGATTTCCCATAGTTATGTCCGCCGACCCCGGCCTTAGCCAAGGCAGGGGCGGCGCCTGGGACCACCGCAGGTGTGGAACTCATCTTACTCTGGTCTTTTGGCCTTACCTTTTTAATCCCTGGTCTAGCTTGACCTGTGCCATGGGTCTTCCAGGAGCTTCTGGGGGGCTACAGGCCACAGCCTTTGCTTTTTAGAGGCGTTCAAGGCTGCCATTTCGCAGCTGTGGAGCTCATCATACTCAGTGGTCTTTTGGCCTTACCTTTCCAGGAGCTTCTGGGGAGCCATTCAAGCCACAGCCGTTCTTTTTTAGAGCGTTCCAAGATGCCATTTGGCAGCCCTTAAACCCTTAAAACCCTTAAAATGTCTCGCAGAGGCTTCCAGGAGCTTCTGGGGAGCCATTCAAGCCACAGCCTTTGTNTTTGTTTTTTAGAGCGTTCAAAGATGCCATTTGGCAGGCCTTAAACCCTTAAAACCCTTAAAACCCTTAAAATGTCTCGCAGAGGCTTCCAGGAGCTTCCGGGGAGCCATTCAAGCCACAGCCTTTGTTTTTTAGAGCGTTCAAAGATGCNGCAGAGGCTTCCAGGAGCTTCCGGGGAGCCATTCAAGCCACAGCCTTTGTTTTTTAGAGCGTTCAAAGATGCCATTTGGCAGCCCTTAAGCCCTTAAAACCTTCAAAATGTCTCGCAGAGGCTTCCAGGAGCTTCTGGGGAGCCATTCAAGCCACAGCCTTTGTTTTTTAGAGCGTTCAAAGATGCCAT